>MU260383.1:117500-137500 GCA_020310875.1 Ceratopteris richardii
AGAGAACTAGTGTTGTCTCCAAAGATGATTGGTGGTCTTGTGTGTAGACTTAACTCTGTATATAGAAGCTTCAACCAGATACCTTCTTGGGTGGTTTTGGCAAGCCCTCTATACTCTGCTTCAGTGGATGACAATGCCACTGTAGGTTGCTTCTTGGCTGACCAAGAAATAGGCTTATCTCCTGCAAAACAAATGTATCCTGAGGTGCTTCTCCTATCATACTTGCATCCTGCCCAATCTGCATCTGAGTAAACTTTGATGTCAATATCTGATGTATAAGGAAAGTACAAACCATGACTTTGAGTTCCCTTCAGATACTTCAAGATCTTCTTTGCTACCTCTAGGTGAGGTACCCTTGGTTTGTGCATGAATTGACTAAGCACACTAACTCCATATGCTATGTCAATTCTTGTCAAGGTAGCATAGTTCAAACTACCTACCATACTTTGATACCCTGTGATGTCTTAGACTTCTTCTCCTTCATGAGCACTTAGCTTTAGGTTGACCTCCATTGGAGTAGTAGATACTTTAGCATCCTGCAAGCCAAACTTCTTGACCATATCCTGCACATACTTCTTTTGAGTGATATATATACCTGAGTTGGTGTAGACTAACTCAAGACCTAAGAAATACTTCAATAATCCAAGATCACTAATCTTGAATTCTTTCATCATCTGTCCTTTGATGTGTCTAATCCCATTGACATCATTGCCTGTAATGATGATGTCATCAACATAAACACATAAGTAGATTACCTCTGTACTACTTCTCTTTATGAATAGAGAAGTGTCTGCTTTACTCATTACAAATCCTTGGTCTTGGAGGTAGGTTGTCAACCTGTAATTCCATGCTCTAGGTGCCTGCTTTAAACCATACAGAGCCTTCTTCAATTTACAAACATAATGTACCTTTTTTGGATCTTCATAGCCAGGTGGTTGTGACATGTAGACTTCTTCAAATATCCATCCATTCAAGAAAGCATTCTTGACATCTAATTGGTACATGTTCCAATTCTTGGATGCAGCTATACTCACCAATATTCTGATAGTTGGCATCTTAGCCACAAGAGAGAATGTCTCCTCATAATCAATGCCTTGGGTTTGTGCAAAACCCTTGGCTACCAAGCTAGCTTTGTACCTGTTTATTGTTCCATCTGAATTCTTCTTTAGTTTGTAGATCCATCTGGATCCTATTACCTTCATAGAGTCTTTCTTGGGTACCAAGTCCCAAGTATCACTTTGCTTGAGAGCTTCCATCTCTTCATCCATGGCTTCTCTCCATTTTGGTTTGGTAATTGCTTCTTCATAGGTACCTGGTTCTTCATTCAACAAGTCCTTTGCAAGATATACAGAATGTTTAGTTACAAGTGATGTGTCATACCCAAATCTGATAGGCTTCTTCTTTTCTCTTTGAGATCTCCTCATTGCTTGGGTTGAGGATTCTGGTTTATCTTCTAGTTGCTTCATCTTCATCTTCCCTTTGGACTTCCAAGCCTTGAACTCTTCAAGATTTATTGTATCATCATCTTCTGAGCTTGAATCTTCTTGCTGAATTGGTTCCTCCTTGGTGAGCTTTGGAAAATCTTCTTCCATATCATAGGGTAGACTAATCTTCCTGCATTCATTTTCATACCAAGAGTCATTCTCATCAAAGATGACATCTCTGCTTACCTTAAACCCTTTGTTTGTTGGGTTGTAGAATCTGTATCCCTTTTGGTTCAAATCATAACCAATGAAGACACATTTTTCAGCCTTGGGATCTAGCTTTCCCCTTACCTGTGAGGGAATATGCACATATGCTACACAACCAAAGATTTTGCAATGATCCAGAGAGGGTCTCTTACCATGCCAAGCTTCATATGGTGTCATGCCATCAAGTGATTTGGATGGCAACCTATTGATGAGATAGGTGGCAGTGGATACACTCTCTGCCCAAAGATAATTTGGTAACTTTTTCTCATTAAGCATAGACCTAGCTGTTTCTACTATGAGTCTATTCCTTCTTTCAGCTACCCCATTTTGTTCAGGTGAGTACCTTGTAGTAATCTCCCTTTTGATGCCTCTTTCCTGCAAGAAGTCTTCAAACTCATTGGAGAAGTACTCTCCTCCACCATCTCACCTTAGCCTCTTCAAGCTTCTTCCTGTTTGATTTTCAACAAGTGCAAGATACCTCTTGAAACAATTAAACACTTCATCTTTATGCTTCATAAAGTATAAAATGGTCCACCTGCTATAATCATCAATGAAGGACACATAATACCTTGAGATAGAAGGGTCCTTGCTAGGTCCCCAAACATCTGTGTGTACCAAGTCTAGGTAGTCTTCATGCATGAAACCTTTCCTTGAATAGGGTAACCTGTGAGACTTACC
The DNA here is from genome assembly GCA_020310875.1 of Ceratopteris richardii. Lineage (NCBI taxonomy): Eukaryota > Viridiplantae > Streptophyta > Polypodiopsida > Polypodiales > Pteridaceae > Ceratopteris > Ceratopteris richardii. The sequence goes on from MU260383.1 coordinate 119,870, forward strand.
AAATTGACATGATCCACACTTGTAAATCATGTGTTGCTTGGACACATTAGGTATCCCAAGCACACATTGATCCCTGCACATTTGCTTTAGGGTTCTTTCACCTATGTGCCCTAATCTCTTGTGCCATATTTCTAACTCTGAAAGTGTCTGATCCTTGTAATTATACAAAGCAATGTTCTTGGTGTCTTCTAGCTCAAAAGTAAACAATCTACCTGATTTCTCCCCTTTGGCTATCCTTCTGAATCCATGTCTTGGGTCCTCCACATATGCTCCATGTTGTGTGAATCTGACCTGCAAACCTTTCTCCACAATCTGACCAACACTCATTAGATTCTTGGTGATGGTTGGTACATAGAGTACCCTGCTCAATAGGTTCTGGTTTCCATCACATGTCTTCACATTTCCAATCTTAACAACAGAATGTTTAGTGTCATCACCTGTTTGTACCTGATGTTTGCCCTTGGGCTCTTCCAAATCAGAAAGTAGTGCCACATTGCCAGCTACATGGTTAGAACATCCTGAGTCAATATAAAATAAATGATCATCATTTGTACCTGCCTTGGAGGTCATATTCATGATCAATAGGGAGTCATCTTGCTCCTCTGTGTAGTTGTTGTAGTCTCTTCTATTTCTGAATCCACCTTGGTGATTACCATTGTGGTTGTTGTTGTAATTGTTGTTGTATTGATTGTTGTATCCATTGTAGCTTTGGTGTTGATTGAATCTGCCTCTCCCTTGAGAGTATCCACCTCTTGAGTAGCCTCTTCCTCTCTGATTCTTATAGTTCTTGTAGCATTCATCTGTGGTATGATTAGACAATCCACAAATGTTGCATGGTGATGAGTTGTAGGGTCTCCCCCTACCTGACTTACCTCCTCTGTCTCTTCCTCTAGATGACCTACCTCTCCCTGCATAATTAGCTTGAGAGGTAGAGCCTTCTTCATCTTGTTTCTTCCCTTTGCCTTTATCTTTAACTTTCTTATCAGTATAGAGAGCAGAGGGGTTGTTACCTTTTGATTGATCTCCTGCCTTTGTAAACTTTGCTTCATGTGTGAATAGTTGGCCCATAAGTGTTGTGAGATCTGGGGTATGCATGTCCATATAGAGGTCCATTGCAGTGGTGAAACTTTCCCACTTATCATCTACCTTGAGTCCATTTGTTACTTGCCTGACTATTTGCTCCTCTTCAATCTCCTCTCCAATGCTTGCTAGTTGGTCTGCCACATCTTTAATCTTTGTCACATACTCTGAGACTGATTGCTTGGGCTGCTTCCTAAGGGTTGTGAACTCAATCCACAATTGATTCTTCCTAGCCCTTGTGTAGCTCAATGGTGAGTAGCACCTCCTTTAATGTCAATCCGGGAAGACGTGAGGATGGTATGACGACCTCGAGCAAGTGGCGGCACAAGTGCGTGAGTGAGAAGCACACAAGCATGCACACACATACACACACACGCGCACACAAGGCAAGACAAAGAGTGAGAATCAATGGAGCTTTTTAGATTACTTTCAAAATGCTCTTACCAGTTCGTTTCAATTACAATCTACCCTCAAAAATGAGCTCTCTAGCTCTTTTTATAGTTTTTGACTAGCTTTTGGCCCTGTCCAGACCTAGTGTCCGGCCTAGTTAAAAATCAGGTTCCAGGGCTTATTTGGGGGCTCAAACGAGATCTAAAAAATACGAAAATTGGTACGCAACTACTTCTAAGGCTCCTCAAGCTCAAGGACCCCTTGGCTTGCACAAAATGGAGCTACAAAAAGGTGAAATGATATTTACAATGATTGTTAGTGATAAAAATCACTGTTGTTGTAGGGATTCCTTCTAGTGCTCTGCCATACATATCTTCGAGCTTCCTACTTGCTCTTCCTTCCTGCATGTCCATCTCTTTGATTTGCATTAATGTCTTGAAAAAATATTGGCCTACTTGCCAGATCTTCTTTGACTGCCCTGTTTGCTTGTGCTGTCCCTTCGCTCTGACTCCCTTCTTTGACTTTCACGTCTTGTAAGTCCTGGTGTACCAAGGCTACTGCCAACACCCCCCCCACTCTCGCGTCTGTCGCCCCTGACAGACCCTTGTCTAGCTGCTTTTTGGACGTAGTATTGTACGACATCGGCGGCGAGGTGGTGTTCTTCTAACCTGAGTCCCCTTGCTAGATCTGTCAGCAATGCATCCCAATTGACTGGCCCTGGGACATCTGGATGTGGCACCCGTAACTGCTCTGAGTGAATGGTTCGCTCCACAGCAAATAAATGGAGGAGATGTGAGGGTCTGGGTACAAATATTTCTGAGTGGTATTCCCAGAACCCTGTTATGAACATCTCTTCGAATGTTTGTTTAAAGCAGGCTGGGAGGTATTTTATTCTGGCGTGCCAAGCGTATATCACCTCTATGGAAGGAGTGGTGCTCATGTCATAAACTAAGTCTTGGTTTCCTGTAAGGAATCCGACGCCTGAGAAGTGTGGGTCCTTGATATTCTTGAATGTCCTGAATGTAATAAGCATTAACTCAAAAATTTTCATGCACATTTGGGCCATTACATCAGGGGTATTCCTTAATCGGATGCTCCAGTGCCGTATAGTGGAAATCATGTAATTGACGGTGGGAGGCCCTTGAGGGGGTGCTAGATATACGTAGTTTAACCATTTGGCGCATCCCTTGATATTCTTGACTGCAATGGTAAACTCTGGCCATGTGCGCCTGCGGAGTACAGGAACATAACAAGGGTTATATTTAATAAAAAGAGGCATATTCGTCCAGGTGCGAACCATCTCCGGGTAGGTTTCGAGGAGTCGGATCCTCCAAGTGGGTTGATGAATGGATCCTTTTTTGGCGCTCTCTAGGATATCATCTGGCCCAAATTGTGTAGCAAACGTTGGAGGTTTGCCACATCTATGTTGGATTTCTGCATTGTAGTCCGCCAGGAGTATACAATAGGGCACGTATTGATCATCATTGGTTCCGATCCATCTATGGTGGGACATGCTGCGGAAGTATTCTGATTTAATAATAGTGTCCTCTATCTTTGCCATAGATTGGATTTGAACTGCCACTCGATCTTCATGAGTTGATGCCGTTTTCTCTAGTGTTTGGAGCCACTCAGGTACTTCGATTTCTAGCGTATCCATTCCTTCTGCGGTTTGCTCACCACCTGGCATTGGCATAGGAACGTAAGGTTCCTCATACGTCTCATCTACCTCGATGGGTACCAAATCCTCGGGTTCTGGTTTGACAACTGGAGAGGGTTGCCTTTCATGTGTGAGTAATCTTGCCTGTAATTCGGCCACCTGCTCTTTCAATGCCTTGACTTCCTCTGAGGTCGTGGTCGTTTCTGTGACTTTGGGTGCTGTCTGTTGCTCTTGGAGTTGATTGCGCAGCGCATCACGTTCCCTTTCCAAGTCATCATGAGCTTCTAATAGATCTGCATAGCTGTCCAAGATGGTCTTCATTGTCTCTGAGGGCACAGCTTTAAATTGCTCTGGATCAATTTCGTGTGGAGAGCCTTCCATTGCTGCTTCTAGATTTGCTTCATTTTGCTGCTGCAGTCTCTTGTTTTCCTCAAGGGCGGCCGCCATGTGTTTTCTGAGAAGTGCCAGGTTACGCCGGACTTTGAGATTATCGGCTTGGTATACCTCGAGCAAAGCTTCTAGTTGTTTGGCACCTGATTCTGTCGATGGTTGGGGTGCCGCCAATAATGTTTGGTGAGCCTGCTCAAGCGTCGTGTAGCGTTCATTCAGTTCTGCATTTTCTGTTTGTAGAATGTGAAACTGTCTTTGTAAGTTTTGATGGTGCGTTTCCAGTTGCTGATACCGGTTGTCCAGAGCTTTGTACTCATTCTGGAGCTGGTATACACATTGGTGTAATGCTAAAAATATGTTATTTACATTAAATAATGCTGGGAGGGGTGAAGATGCAGGGGGAATGGGGGCGGGAATGGGAGATGTGAATGATGTGGATGTACGTGGAGATGTGGGGGGAGGGGGTATGGGTGATGAAGGTGGCATGGGGGGAGGAAGTGGTGCTGTGGCAGGTGATGTTTCCATCGTGTCAACTGTTTGTGTGACGGTGTAGATGGGAATCGTGGGTGGAGTGGATGTGACATCGGTGAACAGGGTGGTGAAGGTGGGCATGGTGACTCCCCCGAATTGGATTCCCGGGGAGAGTGGGATGCCCATGACAATGGTAGTGGTAGTGGATGTGGTAGTGCTAGTGTCCTGTGGTGGAGTGAATTGTGTAGTGTGAGGTGGGGATGGTGGTGACAACGGTGCTTCGTGATATTCTTCTGCTTGCGCTGACTCGCCTGGTGCTGATGTATTGATGTGAATTTGCTTCCCGGACCTCCTGGGACGAACGGGAACCCTTTTCTCAACCCTGTGAATGTAGGCCACTGCCTCATGAATGGCCTCATCCAGTCCTACGGCGTCGGCATGAAGGTTCATGGACTCAATGAACAACTCGTCCACACCTTCCTCAGCTAGCAAGTCGTTCATGAGTCTTTTGCCCTGTTCTAGAGACATCTGATGCTGTTCCTGAACCAGTCGCATGGTTCGATATAGTCTCTTGATTTGTGCCGAATATGCTGGGGCACTTGCTAACTCGGAGAGTTCGTCATATTCTTGATGTTGTTCTTCGTCGGCTTCTTCTTCGTCTCCTCTTGCCTCTTGTTCGTCTACATCGACTTCTACAACTTGTGGTTGGGTGGGGGCCGATGTTGTTTGGGGTTGTGGTTCCTGAGCTCGCGCTGCTTCAGCTTCGAGGTTAGAGTCATAGATTAATCTGGCAATTTCTTCATCTGTGAGGTCCTCAAGAGTAAATCCCTGCGGAAATTCCAAATCGGATGGAATGGGTGGAAACACCAGATTAGGCCCCTCGGTGCTTGGTCTTGGTAACCGGATTGTGAATGGCCTAACTTGTCGTGTCTGGGGAGGAGTGATTTCTGGTGTAGCGGTAGCTCCCCTTGGTTGAGCACAGGGTAGTTGGACTCCCCCCCTCATCTTCTTTGATGGGGGACCTGCTGCTGATAGTCTTCTCTGGAATTCTTGGACTCGGGACCATACGAGTGCCCGCTGAACAGGCACGTCATAAGCCAAGCATCTATAGATTATTCTGGTCAAAGCACAACACCCGTGGAGCACATTCTTCTGTTTTTTGTTCCACCTTTGATGCGCTAGGTGGATCTGATCTATGATCCAGTGTGGCACATTGATGGGCAGGCTTTCGGTTTCTGCTAGATATAAACTGAACCATATTTTTTTCGGGGGCATTGTGAAGCGTTCTTGGGCGGGAAAAGCAAAATGTTGCATGATGGTTCGCAGGTGAAGCGCAATGGTAGGTGTCATCGCAACCATGTCCTTCAGCTTATTAAGATCTTTGTGCTTCATTCGACCTGGAACCATGGTTTCCTTTTCTGTTGGGATGTGCATGCCATACATACCCAATGCTTCTCTTACCAGATTGAGGGTCAACTTGAATCTTTTAAGCTCATTACCCGGCAGCAGTGATGGCAACACAAAGGTGCTGTCGCCGCCCTTGGCTCTGCTTGGCGTGATGGTACTGATCAGATAAGAACATCGTAAAAAATCCGGCTTTGGTAAGTGAGTCCTGAAATAACTTTCCACACCTGCTTTGACCCAAACTGATCTCATGACTTCGGCATTTTGGTAGCTTTCAAACTCGCGTGCGAAAAAGTGGCATCGACCCCATTTGCCATTGAACTCCAATTCTGCTTCCCAGAAATAGGTCCCATCGCCCAGTGGTCCAGCAACATCACTGAACCAATGCGCATGCTTACCTACTTGAGAAGTGTGCCCTTGAGGAGGATCCTGAATGGGGAGTACATGCACTGCTTGAAGCTCTTGCGGTCTTGCGGTGAGTCGTGGCTCAAGGAGAAGTGTTTCTATGTCCACAATCTGGGCACCAGATCCGGCTTGAGAACTAGTACCTGCTTCTGCCATGGCCCTGTTCGCTGGTTGGTTCTGTGAGAATATAGAACCAAGTGTTAACATCGTAATGGACAGAATAAATCCGTTGTTGTCCACGTTACAACATTAACATGAGGTGGATGATGAGTTAGTGGTTAGTAAGTGCATGAAGACAGTGTGTGTATTTAGTGCTTGTGTTGTCCTAGGAGACTACTGCAGTTAGTAAGTGGGTATGGATTTACAAATTGGGGTCGGGGGGTTTATTACAGGCCCTAGGCTGCCAAATGCAGTGAGTGGGCTTTGCCTTCGGTTTCGGAGAGTCTCTACAGAGCCTTCTCGGTGTCGTGGTTTGAAAATGAGGCCTTTTTGGGACCCATTTACAATTGATTACATGTACGCTCTTGGGTTTTGGTGTGTACATGAGTGTCGAGAACGAGTGAAATCTGGCAGTATGCGTCGCTGCGTTATGCTGTTTAAGTTGTGGCCTCAGCGTAGCTACTTGTGCCATCAAGCAAGCCTTAGGCACCCAAATTTGTCTTGATTGTGGGCTTGCCTTCATCGACTTCTTGGGCACCCAAATAGATTTTACTTTAGCAGAAGAATTTCTGAAAGACTTCTTATTAGCGTTGCGTTGTTGGTCACTAATAAGAGGCTTTGCCCCTGTAGTTGATGGTAGTGCAACCGGTTGTTCGCCTTTCCGCACCCACACCTGGTTTATTTTCTGGGCCATTCTGGTGCGCCGGTACTTTTGTTCTCGGACATAGGTAGTACTCTGCTTCTTCTGCCTGTGATCTACCTTGGGTTGCTGCTTCCTTCTAGCCTTTGGAAAAGAAGGGAGTTCCGTTGCATTCTTGACTCCTTTTTTGCGAATATCATTCCTCTGCAACACATAGTTTTGGACAAGAACAACATGGTCATCTTCATGTGTACCCCTGGAAGGACCAGGAGTCTGTGCCTTTCCTAGTTCCTTGAGTGCTCCATTGTCTAATTCTACTGTAACTCGACTATGATTGATCCAAACCTGGAGAAGTCCACTTCTTAGGTTTAAATTGACTGCTTGGTCATAAATCCAATCTTGACCCAAGACAAGAGGTTCAGTGAGATCCTCATCCTGACACTATAGTACCTTAACTGTCATTGCTTCATCATGAATGTAGAGGGGAAGTTCCACCTCGCCCATACAAGGGGTTTCCACGCCTCCCAATCCTATAAGATATGCCTCCACAGGATTGACAGTTAACTGTAACTCTTGACAGTAAGACATTCTAACAGCACTAGTGGCTGCACCTGAGTCAATCAAGGCTCTTACAGTCCTTGCACTTTTTCCTTGTCCTATATCTAGGGTTACGAAAGGACGTCGATCAGTTATCCTAGGTGAGCTGGTTCCTGCGACTTCACACATTGCCATATGATATCCTTGATCTGCATAGTCATTTGTCCTAGGCTGCTCTCTACCTTGCCTACGTAATTTCATCCTTCTAATGCGTTCTAAAGCTTCTGCTTGAGCTTCTTCTCGCACTCATTTTTCTTCCTCTTTGCGTTTCTTAGCAGTGTTGAGTCGGCTAAGCATTTCCTCCGTGAGGGGTTCCTGATACAACTTGACTCTGCAACCGCTAATATAATTTGGGAGAACATCACCCTCTAATGTGGCCAATTGTACCGCTCCGCTTGTGGAGATCCTATTGATGATCATAGGTCCGTAGCCTCTCTTTTCTAGCTTCCTCGCGTGTTGTTTGAGTGTATAGACTAGGACTAGATCTCCTGCTTTCAAGCCTTTATCCTTCACGTGGGCATCGAAATATGCCTTCTGTCTCTTCTTGGCAGCATATATTCCTGCAGCGGCTCTTAGTCTTGTTTCCCCTAATCGTTCAAGGTCAAAGATCCTAGAAGAGAGTTCATGACCTGTCCATTCATACTCTTGTGCTACTCTCAATGTAGGAATCAGGAAGTCCAAGGGTAGCACGGCGTTTTGGCCGAATACCATCTGAAAGGGGGTGGCTTGGAGTACCGTTTTGTAGGCAACTCGGTATGCCCAAACAGCATGGTGCAGCTGTTTGTCCCAATCAGAGCTTTTGTGTTCACCAATTTTGTCAGTACATTGCATAAAATCTTATTAGTGCTCTCAGCTTGTCCATTAGCTTGAGGGTGATAAGGGGCAGACTTCTTGTGTATTACCAAGAATTCTTGGAGCAGATTTTCAATCACTTCGTTCAAGAAATGAGTGCCTCTATCGCTTACAAGCTCTATAGGTAGCCCATATCTCGTGAATACATTCTCAAACAAGAATTTGGCAGTTGTTTGAGCATCGTTCTTGGTTGTAGCTTTTACCTCTACCCACTTGGTGAGATAATCTGTTGCCACAATGATGTATTCCGCATGAGAACCCTTAGCTGGGGGATTAATAGGACCTACGAAGTCTATTCCCCACTTAGAGAATGCACGTCCACCCATCATAGGTTTCAGTGGCATCTCATCTTTGCGTATAGGATACTGAGTCCTCTGACAGACGTCACACCGTTTCACATAGGTATGTGCATCCATGTGAAGTGTAGGCCACCAAAAGCCCGCAAATAGTATTGCCTTGATTACCCGATCTGGTCCAAAGTGTCCTCCTGCTACACCTTGGTGAGCAGTTTCTAAGATCTTAAGATACTCACTTTCATGGACACACAGTCTCACGTAACCATCTTTACCGCGCTTATATAGATTATCACCTATGAGTGAATAATCCAGGGCTTCTTGTTCTAAACTCCTTTTCCTAGCTAGAGTCATGTCTGGGGGGAATGTGTTTGTCCGCAAGAATGATACGAGAGGTTCACTCCAATCTGGCACAATGGATACTTGATAGAGAGTGGCATGTTCCACAGGTGGTTTAGTGCAACAGATTGGGCATTCCTTGCACAACTTTTGGACATCCGCTTCCATAGTTGGCCAATGCACTCCGAATCTCTTTAGAGTCTGCAACGTTCGTTGTTTGGAATGGTGTTGCTCTAACGCACCTACATGTGCTAATTGCAACCATTTAGCGTACTCATCCTCTTCTACGCAACACGCCAAGATCCCTTGATCTGTGTGCTTGTACATGCTTCCTGCCATGATGTGGTACTTTTGGGCTTTTACAACCTCTCTATTCCGTGTGTTTACCACTGGATGGTTAGGCCCGTAGGTCAATACTGGTACTATTGGCTTGGCCCACTGCGGCACCACTTCCAAATTAAACAAGTAAGCATCAGGAAGGTCATCTGACACTCCTTGTGGGGCTTCTCCCGATGTGAGCCTAGAGAGATGATCGGCTCTCAAATGAGTCCTACCTTTCCTTACCACAACCTCAAAATCGTATTCCATTAGCAAGAGAAACCATCTCACTAATCTTCCTGTATTGCATGGCTTGTTTACAAGATATAACAATGCCTGATGATCAGTAAAAAATTTAAACTTATTTGCAAGCAAATAGTGTCTAAATTTCTTAACTGCATATACCATGCCTAATCCTTCGCGCTCTGTAGTGGTGTAATTCCGTTCAGCCGCATTCAATTGTCTACTGGCATAGGCAATTGGAAGATCCATATTACCTTCACCAGTAGGTTGTGCAAGCACACATCCAATGGCATAATTGGATGCATCCACATGAACATGGAATGGCTTATTCCAATCTGGTGTGGTCAAGATTGGTGCTGAACATAATCTTCGTTTAAGCTCTTGGAAGGAATTTTCGCATTCATCCGTCCATTCAAAGTTTGTCAGAAGTCCGTACATGGGCTTTGCAATGACATCATACATGTGTATAAATCGTCGATAATAACCGCAATGCCCCATGAAAGCTTGTACTTCCTTGACATTCTTTGGCCTAGGTAACTCCGCTATGGCTCTCACTTTTTCTTCGTCAGTAGATATGCCATTCTTTGACACTATATGTCCTAGGATCTTGCCTTGCCTGACCATAAAAACACACTTTTCGGGGTTCAGGCAGACTTGATATTCTCTACATTTGTCAAAGATTCGTTTGAGTTCAGGAATATGGGTTTGTCTAACATTGGAATGAGCACAGAGATCGTCAACGTAGACTTCTAAACTCTTCCTCAGGAACTCCTTAAACACATGGCACATCAGCCTCTGAAAGGTGGCTGGTGCATTGGTAAGCCCAAATGGCATTACTCTAAAAGCAAAAATGCCCCATTCTGTGGCAAAGGCTGTCTTATGCTGATCCTCTGGAGCTATGGCTACTTGATTGTAGCCCGAAAATCCATCAAGGAAGCTGTACACTTCCTTGCCTGCCACTCGTTCTAGGAGATGTTCTGTTATGGGAAGCGGATAATTATCTCGAATTGTGGCTGCATTAACCTTTTTCAAGTTAATGCACACACGCAGTTTGCCATTCTTCTTGGGCACCACTACGATGGGGGATACCCATTCAGTGTGCTCAATTTCATAGATAAATCCGGCTTCGACCAGTCTGTCTATCTCTTCTTTGATCTTAGCAGCGTAATTATCGTTATATGTATAAGGCTTTTGCTTAGAGGGTTTGGCATCTGAGGTCATGGGGATGGTGTGCGAGCATATGTCCGGGTCAACACCTTTCAAATCCTTGTAACTCCAAGCGAATACATCTCTGTATTCTCTTAGCAAGGCAATCAACTCTTGCTCTTCTTCTTCTGTCAAGTCATGGCCTATATACGTGCATCTCTCCTCTCCTTCTTCTATGGCCACTACTATTTTCTTAGTGGTTTCTTTGTTATCATAGGCCTCTCCTGATTGTGCCTCTCGTTTAGGCATTCTTATCATGACTCTCCTGTCATCTATCTCATACTTCTTAAAATTTTCTGGGACCTCAAACAAAGATTCTTCCTCTTCTGGTAAGGCTTCTCTCTTCTTTCGTTTCTTTCCTTCTTCCTTAGGGGTCATATGCGTTGCTAATCTTACATCATTTGTAACCTCTCCATGCCTCTGGGGTTGAAATTCTATTTCATGGAAGTATTCTTCATCTGATGCAAATGGTGGGTCCATAATGATTGACTCTAGATCGGAGTCACTTGCATCCTCAAATGCATCAGGGCTAGGTTCGCATTCTTCTAAAACTGCCTCTCCCATGATTGGCTCTATGGAGAAGACTGAAATGTCATAGCCATCCTCATCACAGTGAGGTGTCCATTGTTCTTCATTGATGGCTACGTCCATTGTTGCTAAAATTTCCGCCCAGCCATGGGGTTCAAATTCCTCGTCTGGAAAAACTACAGGTGCATAGGCTGGGTCTTGAATGGGTCTATGGGTTTCGTTTGCACCTATTTCTCTGGCCTTTTCTCTCTTCTCTTCCTCCACTGCTACTTTGCACATCCATAAGTGAGTGTCTTCGTGCATCCATGAGGATCCAGACCCTATGGAATGCACCGATTCCGTATCATCTTTGGCTCTATGGATGGGATTCCATTGGATAGGAGGGACATCTCTATGAGAATAATCCTTGAGATTGACTTTGGTCGTAACCCCCAAGTGTTGCAAATACAAGGAGTTGGTTCCCCAATCCTGTACTACTTGCAATTGTCGCATAAATGGTCTTCCCAAAATCATCTCATAGGCATGATTTTTGCTGAAGTCACATATAGCAAAACTATGTTCAAACTCGACACCACAAGTGGTGAGAGTTATCCCTTCTAGCAATCCTAGGGGTCTCTCTATGTGACCATCGGCCATCTGCAATTTCATTCTCGTCGGCCTGAGTGCCGGCTTGCCCCAACGTTTCCATAAGGAGGTTGTGGCAATTGCAACTCCTGCACCTGAGTCCAAAATTGCCTTCGTGGTGTAGTCCTGGTAGGTGATGGGAAGATAGGTGTTCCCTTCTTCACCTTCACACATATCTCCTATCTTATCCAAGGGAATTTCCGGTACTGTCCTGTGGGATCCTGCCCGGGAACGAGGTTTTGCTATTTCTGGTACTTGTTTGGCTACATGTTTCCATAATTCAGGTCTCACCTTGAGTAGCTCTTCTAACTTGAGGTTACACTGCACGTTAGTGTTCTTCACTACCTCTGTGTTCCTAGGTATGACTGAGTCGTCGTTCCTTACCATGACTGTGGGCGCTCTCATACATGTGGACTTTGCTTCCCATGGGCCTGTGAAGTGGGGTAGCTCTTGTATGGAATTAGACTCAAAGTCCAATCTCTCGAGAGATTGAATACTCTCATGTTCCCCGTAAATAGATGGGATGTCTTGTGGGAATTGGTCGTGTGCATCGTCCACAAGTTCAAAAGGAGGGGCGACCTCGCTTTCGTTTTCCCATTTGTCTTCTTGAATCTCTCGTAGGAAGTCTAGTGCAAACCGATTCATAGAAGAAGAAGTGTCTGGCTCCGTAGAATTGGGCACATAAGCAACCTGTGAAGGAGGGCTGATTCTATTGTTGACTCTCTCCTCGTTCTCGCAAATGGCTGGAGCACAAGCTTCTTGGGGAGGATTACTTATTCTATTACTCTTCGGAGCAGGCCCATACACTCCTTGAGAAGGAATGTAGGCAACCTGTGGAGGTACTTGAGCTTTCGAGGGAGGCTCATCTGATTTTTGGGGGGGAGGATAAGTTTCTTGAGGAGGCCCACGGGCTTCCTGAAGAGGCTGGCTTACCCGTTCTCTTGCCCTTTCCTTTCTTTGAGGGGTAGGTTCCTTTTCTGGCTGTGCTATTGGCCTCTCTATTCTTTCTAAGGAGGGGAAGTTGTCCGGTTTAGGGGCATTGGCCACATATACTTTTGATTGGGAATGATTCCTGTTTTTGCTTGCTTTTTCTTGGTCTTGATTTTTTTCTTCCTTGTCAGATCTTGCAATTATCCTCTCTAACTTCTCTAGGAATCCATCCAAGTGTAATTGCGTTTTGGCTGAGCCTGAGTAATTGAAAAGGCGACTGGCTTCAAACATAGTCTGAGCCAATGCGACCATTTTCGCGCATAGTTTGGTTCTTTCTATCTCTAGGTCAGCTCTAGGATAGCACTTGGCATGATCCGTGACGTTTGGCCCTTCTTGGATTCTGGCCTGATATGCTTTGAGCATCATGTCTATGTCTTCAGGAGTGGGATCAGCTAACACTGATCCTACCCTAGGAGGTGGTGGAATCGTATGACGTGGTGGGGAAGGTGGTGGGTCAGATGGAGATGGTAGGGGTGGTGGCGGGGTATTGTGAGAGGGGATTTGAGAGGTGATTTCAGTTACCCTAGCTTTGGTTTCTCTTATGCTTTCCTCAAGTTCACTCATCTTTTTAGCCCATTGTCTTTTCATTCTTTCCCGACTATCTTTCCATGCTCTAGTCCTTTTCTTTGTTATGCTCTCGGTTTCACTAGCCTCTGAGTTCTTATCCTGGTTTGTCTCTTGGTTTTGCTGCAATGCCTGAGCTCTAGTGACTACCTGCACTGGTGCAGTGGAAGTGATGCTTCCTGAGGAATCTACAACCAAACCAATCACATTGATCGGAGTGATTTTTGGCATATTATTGGGGTTCTTTGGGCAATCTCGTAAAAGATGCTCTTTTCCACAATCTTGGCAAAAACCTTGGATAGTCACTGACTGGGGTTGTGTAGGTGGGGGTAAGGGACAATCACGAATGAGATGATCTCCTTGGCATCTGTAGCACGGTCCTCTTGGGAATGGAGGTTTTACTTGCCTAGGTTGAGGCCTGGGGTTGGGGTTTGCATACATGACGTTCGTGTAATCTGACTCCCAACTAGGTTCACTTGGTTCCTCACTATAGTAAGACTCACCATGTTCTGGAGACTGCATGTAGTAAGCATGGGGACTATCGACATGTGTAGAATCAAAGCTATGGTCACTTGGGTCACTTTCCGAGATCAATGGGGTTACTGGTACTATGGCCCTATTCAGGTTTTCTTCTGCAACAGCATACTTTACCGGAATCACGTTAGCGGGGTTTGGAGGCTGTTGAGCTAGCACCGGTTGGGGTCTCTGTTGGGCCTGATATTGTGGTTGGTAGGTTTGTTGGGGTCTAGCATATTGTGGTGGTGGATTTTGGTTCTGGTATCGGCCTTGTTGGTAGGGCTGCGGATAGGGTTGCCTAACTGCCTGCTTGTTGTATGGGCAATCTTGTGCGGTGTGATTGGTGTATCTCCGTTCTATGGTGCAGTACTGGCTACTAGGGTTTACTTGGGGTTGAGCCATAATAGGTCAGACATTCGCAATATGGTCACCACCGCATGTATAGCATCTTTTCACAGGGGCAAACCTTGGGATTTGTTTGCTCGATACACCTAATTTCTGAGCTACCTTTTCGGCAAGTTCCTCAATTGATGTGGACTGCGTGGAAGAGTAACTAGATGCACTTTCTGAATCTTTGTAGATTTTGGAAAGCTCTAGTTCTTCCCCTAGGTTATCTTCAATGTCAATGCACATGCGTACACACTCTTCTATAGTCCTAGGGTCCTTCAGATACACATAGGATCTCAATTTCGTACTCAGCAATCCATCAAGGAATAAGGCTACTTGTTTAGCAGATGTGGGTAACTCCGAAATAGGGCACCTTTCCAGATATTGTCTAAATCGTCTTCCGGCCAATCTGACAGTCTCTTGGGGGGTCTGTTTGAAGCTGTGGATCAATGAGGAGGTATTGTGTCTTATGCCGCTCTTAGAGAACTCTACAATGAATGCCTCTAGGAGTTGGTCTATGCTCCTGAACTGACGCTCATCTAATGGCTGAAACCATGTAAGTGCCGTGTTCCTAAGGGTTAGACCGAAGGCATTGTACTGCGTGAACAGATCTTCCACTTGTTCAGCTCTCAAGACTTGCTTGAACTCCGCCACATGATCATAGGGATCTCCTGTGCCGTCAAAGTAATTCTTCATGGACTTAACTAGCTGGGTGGGTCTCAAAGTTCTTGTGTGTTCTCTAGGTCTCGGCAGAGGGAATCCATCTACATTTCTTTGGTTCCTGTGAGCTCTAAGCATCTCAGGTTCTACCCTATTCGTCTCTGTTCTCGTTCTTTCTCTGCCCACTGGGTTGGCAAAGCTTACTTCCGGTCTATCCCTACTTCTGTCTCTTTGCGTACCATGAGCTTGGGAAGTTCCAGCCCCAGGGTGACCATAGGATACATTTGATCTTGGTTGGGGGAAAATAAATTCACCCTTCCAAGTGTAGGCATGCCTATCATTTTCTGTCACCACGAAGATCCGCTCTGAAGCATGATCTAAGTAGGTCACTCTGCCTGGGCTATCCAGATCCTTAAACTCATAGATCATGATATTTCCTATGTCTGTTGGCTGATTAGACTTATACCTCCAAAAGGCTTCATCAGTTTCTCGATTGAGGAGCAACTCTATGCTCTTGTTGTCTTGGGGGACCCATTCAGGCGTGATAATCCTAGTGAGAACTGATTTACCTCGAGGGGTTCTAGGTTCCGCATCCATGTTCCCTTGTTCTAGGTCACCTAAGTCCGCTTCTGAGATTACATTCCCGAAGTCATCTGTCCTATCAGGGTGACTAGTGACCACATATATAGTTCCTTCTTTGTCCAGGTATGCACCATTTTCAAACTTGACAGCTGGGTGTTCTAGTCCTATGGATTGGTCTGGGTTTTTAATCTGGACCACGGATCTTCCTAGGCCGTCCTCATAGATGCTAGCACCTAGTCGGTTGGTCCTAAGATATTCCAGCTGTGTTTTGTAAGGGCCTTCTACCCTGTACAAATAAGGCACTCCTGAACTTCCCGTAGGTCTGTCCATGCCTTGAGACATTTCTGACTCACTGGTCTCAGAGCTAGGGTAGTATGAGTGGTGGCTCAACTGTTGGGCCCAAGACCTTGCAGTGTGATTGACACTAGCCTCTGAAGACCTAAGGCTTTGTCTCTCTCTTGCTAGGTGTCGTCCTGATCGAAGGTTCATATGCCTAACTGATTATCCCAATTTTTTCCAGAGTACAACCTCGTTGCCGATCAATTGGTACCAGTCACTTGATTCTTTTTAGTTAATTATTGTGTTTATGGTCTTGTCTCATATCACGTCGTCAGGAACACTTGAGGGTTCTTCGTAATTTCAGGTTGATCGTTCCACGTTAGGTTCTTTTCCTTTAGGTTATCGACAGTTCAGTAACTAAGTTTTTAGCTTGAACTTGAGTTTTTTAATAGTCTTCAACTTGATAACTGCCTATCGTCGCCCTGGCTTACTCCTATTTCTACTCGTTCTTAGCTTGAGCTAGGAAATGACAGAGGGAGTTGAGAATAATCCAACCTTACTTGTTGATCCCTTGCTTTATGGTGCTCAAGAACCCGGTTCTCAAGCTTGCAAAGAAATCTTGCTTTGTATGCTCCAAGTTGCTCTCAATGGACCTATAAAAGTCCCACGGTTAGCTCAATGCTTATATTCAAAGGACAAAACCAACCACTTTCATTCATGTGACACAAACACACATTTGCATTGTGACTTTTAGGAAAATAATTCTAAAGACCCCTGACTTTGATCCCCCTGGATATGGTCAACTTCAAAATACCCTCTCTGAAAATCAACGCATTATCTTTATAAAAAACAGTAGAGGGCGTGTAGTATATGCCACGAGCTTTCCAACAAGCCCAAGAGCTCAAAAATTGGATTTCGTATGAAAAAGTTAGGACTGTTCAGGGTTTAGGTAGTTAAATCAGGATTCAATACAAGCTAACAGTCAAACAGGAATACTCGAGTAGCTTGTGGCACGGCCTAACGATGCAATACTACACCCTAGTGTTTGTCCCACACTCAATCAAAATTTAGACCAATAATTTTGCCTTGAAAATTTGACCTAATTTGCCCTTCTAACGCGTTCGCAAAGTCTGTCGGTCGCGATTGACAGGTCAGTCGCGATCGACGTGTCGATCGCAATTGACAGGTCCGTCGTGGCTGTCAGTCGCGATTGACAGGTCAGTCGCGATTGACACGTGGCCGAAAAGTCAATCAATCGTGGTCAAAGCGTCGTTGACTCTGTCGGTCGCGATTGATGAGTCGATCGCGATTGACAGGTCGGTCGCGAGGGTTTGTCGATCATGGTCAAACAGTCCTTGACTGTGTCGGTCGCGATTGATGAGTCGGTCGCGATTGATGGCTCGATCGCGATTGACACGTGTCACGCGTATGGTCAGTCGGTCGTGGTCAATCGGTCGTTGACCCTGTCGGTCGCGATTGACAGAGCCGTCGTGGGCTGTCGATCGCGATTGACGTGTCGATCGCGATTGACAGGTCTGTCCGTCGTGGTTTGTCGGTCGCGATTGACAGAGCGATCGCGATTGACAGAAATCTGTGGAATTTCAAAAAACTAAACACATTTTTGGGAAGCTCTAGGCCTGTAGGTCATGGATATGCACTTTGTTTAGCAATTAGAGCAATTTTTCTGTCGGTCGCGATTGACAGAGCTCGGCGACACACAGACAGTTACTCAGATTTCCGTACCTGCGCAGAGTGCTGGGGATGATGATGCGGCCTGTACCTGCAGAATGCTCACAAAACATGCAAAAAATAGCACATGCAAATTCGCTCTCTCGCTCTCTCTCACAAGTGAAATGAGGGAAATGAGGTGGAGATGGGGATATAGTCAAAAACTGAAATTTTTGCGATGATGGAGATGGAGGTGGGAGATGGTGATGATGATGATGATGATGAAGATGGTGAAGAAAGTAAAAGAAAATCGATGAGAGTGAAGAAAATACCTACAACTCCAACGCGTCAACTCTACGTCTTACCATCACACGCTCGTCCTCAAAGCT
>MU260383.1:142500-190000 GCA_020310875.1 Ceratopteris richardii
AACTTATTAGTCTTATGTTTATAGAGGAAATGAACCTTCAAGGTTCATCTTCAAGGGCAAATCAGCCCCAAGTTTTTTATGCAGGGAAAGCTCGAGGAGGAAGGAATGCAAGAGGAAGTTCAAGAGGAAGAAGAGGTAGAGGAGCAGCAAATGGTTCTCAACAAAGTGAACAAGCTTCAAATGAAGGAGATCAATGGCAAAGGTATGGAAGAGGTAGAGGAAAGACAAGAGGATATAGAGGAGGAAGATATTCAAGCAATCGAGATGGAGGAAACAACAATGGCTGCTTCATATGTGGAAAGTATGGGCACTTCGGAAGGTATTGCTACCAAAAGGACTCAAACTACAGCCATGCAAGTGAGAAGACACAAGGTAACTATGCTTCAACTTCAAATGATGCTGAATCTATGTTAGCAATGGAGTATATGCCAAGAGGAAAGGAAAGCATGGATGGAAAATGGTATATAGAGAGTGGCTGCTCAAACCACATGTCATGTAACAAGGATTGGTTCACAAATTTGCATTTACCATCTACTTTGGGACATGTAGAAACAGGTGATGCTACTCAACATGCTAATGAGCATGACATTGTGGGAAATGTTCAAGTGCAGAGCAAAGGAGGTTTAGCAAGCTTCCTAACAGAGTATTGCATGTACCGACGATCACAAAGAATCTTGTCTCCGTGGGGCAAATAGTGGAGAAAGGTTATCAAGTCAACTTCAATAATAAAGGATGCTTTGTATCAAATCCAAAGCAAAGGTACAAACTGATTGCAAGAGGTAAGAAGGATGGAAGATTATTTACACTTGAGGTAAATCCAACATACTCTCAGCCTATGTACTTTACATATGATAAGAAGAGGATAGCTGAAATAGATATTTGGCGTAAGACAATAGGACATGTAAATTTGCAAAGATTGAAAGAGATGCAGGTGAAGAGCATTGTGGAAGGGCTGCCCATCTTCAAAGGATTTCATATGCATCAGCTATGTGACTCTTGCATGAAGGCAAAGCAAACAAGACTTCCCTTTAATAGGGAAAGGTATGCTTCTAGATATCCACTTGATTTGGTTCATACCGATGTGTGGGGGAGTACAAGAGAAGATTCATTAGGAGGAAATAGATATTATGTTACTTTCATAGATGAATACACTAGGAAGGTGTGGATTTACTTGATCAAGCATAAAAGTGATGTGTTTCAAAACTTCAAAAGGTTTAAGGTTGTTGCAGAGAAAGAGGCAGACAGGTATGTGTTATGTATAAGGTCAGATGGAGGTGGTGAGTACTTCTCAAATGAGTTCAGCACTTTCTTACAAGAGAATGGTATTAGGAGAAGCTTAAAATGCAGGTATACACCACAACACAATGGTGTGGCTGAAAGAAAGAATAGGCATATTGCACAGACAACAAGAGCAATGTTGGACGAAATGAACATGCCTCTATGCTATTGGGGAGATGTCGTTTGTACTGCCACATACATTATAAATAGGACACCAATAGGGGGAGTACATGAGATTACTCATGATGAAGCTTGGTATAGAAGGAAACCAAATTTAAAGCATTTGAGGATTTTTGGCTGCACTTGTTATGTGCACATTCCACAAGAGGTAAGATAAAAAATGGATGCTAGAGCTGAAAAATGTATATTTCTTGGATATGCAGCTGAACAAAGAGGATACAGGTGTTATAATCCCTCAACAAGGGAGCTGAAAGTTACTAGAGATGTTGTGTTTGATGAGCTCACACCTTGGTATGCAAAGATTTGTGATTTACAGGCTGAATACTAAATGGAAGTAGACAAGGTACAAGAACAAAGGATGGAACAAGAGAGCATGAAGCTGAGTGGACCTTCAACATCAGCTCATAAAACATCGACTCACAAAGCCCATGGTCTGGGAGGCTTAGAAGCTCTTCTCCAATCTCTCAAGGAAGTACAACAAAAGATAAATGCAAGGAAAAGTTTCTTGAAGACGAAGATATGTGGGCAGCCATGCCTACACAAGATGAAGACAAAGAGGTAGAAGAAGAGATTCAAACCCCGGGAATCTTAAGAAGAAAAGAAAGGATAAAAAGCACTACTCCAGCACCAAGAAGATCTTCTAATAGAGTAAGATATCCAGTACAAAGGCTTACATATGATACATTCATTGCTAAACATCTTGCATATATGTCTCAAGTGATTAAATGTGAAGAGCCTACTACATATGAGGAGGCAGTTTTGCATAAAGAATGGAGAGATGCTATGGATGATGAAATGCAGGCATTAAGGGAGAATAAGACTTGGGAGATAGTCCCAAGAACTTCAGCAAAGAAGCCCATTGGCTACAAATGGGTATACAAAGTTAAACGGAATGCAGATCGATCGCTTGCTAGGTACAAAGCCCGGTTAGTTGCGAAGGGATATGCACAAAGCTATGGGCTGGATTTTGAGGATACATTTTCACCGGTGGCCAAGATGACAACCATAAGGTCTATCATTGCATTAGGAGTTGCAAAAGGATGGAAGTTTTTTCAGCTTGACATAAAAAATGCCTTCTTAAGGATATGAAGAGGCAGATAGTACAAAGTATGTTTGCAGGTTAAAATAGGCTCTCTATGGCCTAAAGCAAGCCTCAAGGGCTTGGAATCAGAGATTGGTTGATTATTTGGTTAAGCAACGATTTCATATTTCGAATGCAGATCCTTCTTTATGTATAAAGCATGTTAATGGACAGCTAGTGCTTATTTGTGTATATGTAGACGGTCTTATTGTCACAGGTGATTATGAGCAGGGCACCAAAGAAATAAAGAAAGGACTTGACAAAGAGTTCAAGATATCAGATCCTAGAGAATTAAAGTATTTTCTTGGAATCGAAATTGTCTATGCAAAGGATGAAGTGTATCTTATGCAAAGAAACTATACACTCGACTTGCTCAAGAGGTATGGCATGAGTGGTTGCACACCTCTTCAACAACCAATGGAGGTAAATGAAAAACTAAATGCTGATGAAGGTGAGCCCATTGAGGATATTACCATGTATAGGAGCATTGTTGGTTCATTACGTTATGCCACAATCACTAGACCAGATTTATGTTATGCAATAGGTGTTTTATCTCAGTTCATGCAAAGACCTACAATCTTACATCTTCATGCAGCAAGGAAAGTATTGAGGTACATGAAAGGTACTATTAATCATGGTCTTTACTACAACACAAATGATGTTTTAGATGTCAAAGGGTACTGTGATGCAAACTCGACAGGCTCAAGGAAAGATAGAAGAAGTACATCAGGTTATGTCTTCATGATAGGTGACAAGGTAGTATCATGGAAGTCAAAGAAACAACCAACTGTTGCGTTGTCATCAACCGAAGCTGAATATAGATCCTTAGCTAATGCAACATGTGAAGTTATGTGGTTTAAAAAGTTATTTGCAGATATTGATTTTGATTGTGATCAGATTTTGCTTTTATGTGATAACATTTCCAGCATACAGCTTGCCAAAAATCCAATGTTCCATGCGAGGACAAAACACATAAAAGTTCATTATCACTATGTGAGGGAGAAAGTCATGACAAAGGAAGTTCAAATAGAGCATGTAAATACTCAAGAGCAAGTGGCTGATATGATGACAAAGGTTTTGGATGCAACCAAACTTGGAATATTCAAGAAAAGTATTTACTTGAAGGATGTAGGCTGAGAAGTTGAGCTTGAGGGGGAGAATGTTGAAGTGCAAGCTCAACCTTATGATTAATTGAAGGCTTCAAACACTTCTATATTATTGGAGGAGCATTGCCACATGTCAAGGGAAGCTTTTGCACGAGATATATCTCACCTAACTTGTCAACCAAAGTCTAAATTGTGGGCTGTAGTTTATTTAGGAGAAACTTTAGGAAGATTGATTGATGAGCTGGACTACTTTTGTTTGTTATATAAAGAGATTTTTTAGTTCGTACGTTTAGAGTGTAACTGAGGCAAGAGTGGATTATTAGGAGTATTTTGCACGGGGCTATCACTTCCAAGTGAGCTATTAGTCATTTGTAATTTTTTTATAGTTCATCTCTGCACATACTCAGAGTTGTAGAGAGCTGGTGACAGCTATAGCAGTTTTTTTCATGTAACTTTGTCAGACTGTTTCTCTAAGCTCCGTGCGCCATTTTCAATGAAATTTGCCTTATTGGAAAGAGAATTCTCTTACCTTTCTATCTGTTCATTTTGAACTCCATTTTACATCGAGAACATATCTAAATCTTCTGTTGAATACACGCTGGTTTCAGCATGGTCTACCAAATTGTTTTTTGATCTTGGGAGGGTCCATTGTGTTTTTTTGTTGCATTTCGGGGATTCAAATTCCCACATTACATGATATGAAGCTGGAACTTAAGTTGAAGCCTTTGAATCATATCAACGTTCCATGTGTTGGGTCACATGATATGAGGCTCAAACTTAAGTTCGACCCTCACAACTTCTCCACTAAAAAGAATAGTATTTTGAACTCAAATCTGCTTTGAAATTTGAACAAAAGACGCATGAATGTAAGTTTGAGCCTCTTAGCTCTTGCATTCAAAAAAGTTGAGAGGCTCAAACTTAAGTTCTAGCCTATGAATCATATCAAGTTTGAGTTTGTTGAGTCATAGGAGATGAAGCTCAAACTTTCTCAGCTTTTCCAAAAGATTCTCCAACTTAAGTTCAAGCCTCTTAACTCATGCATCCAAAAGAACTAAGAGGCTCGAACATAAGTTCAAGCCTTTCAATCATATCAAGATTATCAAAGGATGAACAAGAGTTTGAGACTTTGAAAGATGAACAAAAGATGCTTGAACTTAAGTCCAAGCCTCTTAACCTCTTGCAAGAGATATCCGGCTCAAACGTAAGTTGCATGGGAATCCCAAGTTGCATGTTGGATGAAAGTCATATTGGACAATGTAAGCTATTGTAAGGAGAGGGATTTAATAGGGTCCCCAATTGTGGGTCAGGGTTAATAGTGAGAAGCCCCAGCTCGGGGGTCCAAGGGGGCCAATGGGTGGGGGTTCCCATGGGACTAGCAAGTCCCCTAGTGGGGGTCTGAGGCTAGCGGCCCCACTGTGATGGTAAAGGGAATATTCCATGGAATATCAAGTTTGAGTCTATTGTGTCACATGATATAGGCTCAAGCTTAAGTTCAAAACTTTCACTCATAAGAAGTTTTAGTTTGTTGGGTCACATGATATGAGGCTCGAACTTAAATTTGAGGCTCTTAGCTTCTCTAGTAAAAACAATAGTATTTTTAACTCAAATTTACTTTCAAATTTGAACAAAAGATGCTCAAACTTAAGCTCTTGCATTTGAAAGAGTTAAGAGGCTTGAATTTAAATGGGAGCCTTTGAATCATATCAAGTTTAATCCTATTGCATCACATGATATGAAGCTCCAACTTTTCAGCTTTCCAAAAGATGTTGGAACTTAAGTTCAAGCCTCTTAACTCATGAATCCAAAAGATCTAACAGGCTCGAGCTTAAGTTCAAGCCTTTGAATCATATTAACATGATCAAAGGATGAAAAAAAGTTCAAGCCTCTAAAAGATGAACAAAAGATGCTCAAACTTAAGTTCGAGCCTCTTAACTATTGCAAGTCATATCCATCTCGAACATAAGTTTGATCCTCTAAATCATATCAAGTTTGAGTCTGTTGGGTCACATGGTATGAGGCTCAAACTTAAGTCTGAGCATCTAAATCATATCAAGTTTGAGTCTATTGTGTTACATGATATGAGGCTCGAACTTAAGTTTGAGCCTTTGAATCATATCAAGGTTTCGTTTGTTGGGTCACATGATATGAGGCTCAAACTTAAGTTCAAGCCTCACAACTTCTCGAATGAAAAGAATAGTATTTTGAACTCAAATCTGCTTTGAAATTTGAATAAAAGATGCATGAACTTAAGTTTGAGCATCTTAGCTCTTACATTCAAAAGAGTTGAGAGGCTCAAACTTAAGTTCCAACCTCTAAATCATATCAAGTTAGAGTTTCTTGAGTCACATGATATGAAGCTCAAACTTTCTCAGCTTTTCCAAAAGATTCTCAAACTTAGGTTCAAGCCTCTTAACTCATGCATCCAAAAGAACTAAGAGGCTTGAACATAAGTTCAAGCCTTTGAATCATATCAAGATTATCAAAGGATGAACAAGAGTTCAAGACTTTGAAAGATGAGCAAAAGATGCTTGAACTTAAGTTCAAGCCTCTTAACCTCTTGCAAGAGATATCCGGCTCAAACTTAAGTTTGAGTCTCTAAATCATATCAAGTTTGAGTCTATTGAGTCACATGGTATGAGGCTCAAACTTAAGTTGGAGCCTCTAAATCATATCAAGTTGGAGCATGTTGTGTCACATGATATGAGCTTCGAACTTAAGTTGGAGCCTTTGAAGCATATCAAGTTTCAATCTATTGGGTCGCATGATATGAGGCTCAAACTTAAGTTTGAGCCTCTCACCTTCTCTAAAAAAAAGAATAGCATTTCTATTAGTATATGATCAATGTCTACCCCTCATGATTGTATGCACATTTTGTAAGGTCCCCATTATCAAGAGAAGCCAAACGTGCATTACCCAACTGATGGGAATCCCAATTTGCATGTTGGATGAAAGTCATATTGGACCATGTAGGCTATTATAAGGAAAGGGAGTTACTAGGTCCCCAATTGTGGGTCCAGGGTAGTAGTGAGCAACCCCGGTTGGGGGCTCCAAGGGGGCCAATGGGCCCCCTAGTTGGAGGGTCCCATGGGGCTAGTAGGCCCCCTAGTGGGGGTCCAGCACCAGCGGCCCCACTGTGATGGTAAAGGGAATATTCCATGGAATATTCCCTCTCGAAGTCAAAAATCATTTATGCTTGTTAGGTCGATTTAACCGATCTAAGCCGTGTATGGCAACTATGCAGGCCGTGGCTACCCACGCACTACTCCCCATGTATAGTCGTCTATGGAAGGTGGCCCATTATCCTATATATACATGACCTCTACACTACCTGAGACATCGAATGGAGCCAACATACCTCTACCTTGTATATCCCTATCTAGAGTTGTCTAGATCACCATTTAAGCTCTACCTTAAGATTCTTCTGTATGTGTTAGCTTCTCTGCTCCTTCTCCTCTATTATATTGGGTTACTATTGTCTTACATGGTATCAATGCCACAAGGTCCAGATAGCTTGAGAGATATCACTATTTCAACCTACTAGCTGACTAGAATATGAGTAGATCATTAGAGTGAGTACATGGTGGCTTCATCCTCAAACACTGGTCTTGGTGCTTCAACTAATGTTAATGTTGCACCTATTCAAATTTGTCCACGTGCATTCACTAAAGCGAAGCTTGATGGAACCAAGTATACACTCTGGATGTTCAAAATTTCTACAATTTTGGACTCTTATGAATTACTTGACACTGACATGGAACTGATGGGATTGGATCCAGAGCCTATACCAATTGAAGATCCACCAAATTCAAGATTGATGATTCAGCTAGATCTAGATCTTGTACGAGCTTGGAAGAGGAAAAATGCTGATGCATTATGTGCAATTGTCACTAGTGTAAGTGATTTTGTGCTTACTTTATTTCAAAATACTACTAAAGCATGTGGGATTCGAGCTCATGACCCATCGGCTAGGAGTATGATGGGCTAATCACTTGCCCCAAAAGCCATGGTTGAGGATTAATTTCTAATGCTTGTTACTGTTAGTATCCATGTGAAAGGCCAAACGGCCACCGGACACTTCTTTGTATATGTTCTTTAATAAAACATATAGTGGTCTGGTTAGCCACAAACTCTAAGTTCGATCACATTTGTAAGGCCTAAGAAGTGTGTCTTCGTGCTCCTTGTGTATTGTGTTTTTCCTGCGTATTTTGCAACCTTTGGGTAGAGTACCCAGTGCTGCCCTAGGAGCTCAATTTTCTACTCCGACGATATCTTCGTGTAGCTCTCCAGAAGGAGAGCACACTATGGTGCATCGTCATCAAATTACTTCACTCGTATTAGAGCAGTCAACGCAAAAGCTTTGTTCCTTTGTGTAAGCAAAGCGAGCACCCCCCCCATGGCTTACGACTAAGGCAGTGACCAAGGCATAGACCTTGGAATACCTTGTCAACGGAGTCACCGAAGTCACCTTTGGCACCATTGGCTGCACGTGAGAGAGGACCTCAATGATCAAGGAAGATAGAGGTTCCTAATACTTCTTGGGAGGTCACCCATCCCAGTACTGTTCCCCCCCAGAGCTTGCTTAACCGTGGCAATCTCTTGCCACTAAGATACACTCTTGTGGTGTTTGAAGAAGGGGAAAGTCTAAGGTGAACATTACCTTGAACATGTTTTGGTCCCTCAAAGCTTCATTCTTTGCTTTCAAAGCCTGTTTCTAAAGCATTATGGAGTGTCTTTTGGAGCCATTTCGGAGTACTTTCTCACATAGTTCTCTTCACACAAGTCCAAGAAAATCAAGAAGAGTATTCTTTGTACTTCTTTGACAATAAATATCAACCTTTGGGGCTGCATTTTTAGCCACACTTATAAAACTACGGGTTTCCAGAAAGGTTTTCAGTTTTGGTGGGAGCAACCACTGTACATTTATGTAGGTTTTTGAGCATAAAACATCAGAATTGATAGACACTTGCAGGTGTTGTTGGCTAGTTTTTAGGATGTGCATTTAGCCTTGGTTTATTTCATTTGAAAGAAGGCTGATGCTTTTGAAAGATTTAAAACATGGCATAAGTATGTGGAAAATGAATCAGGAAAGAAATTGAAGAAATTCAAAATAGATAGAGGAGGTGAATTTCTTGTCAACAAAACTCAATAATTACTGTAAGGAGCATGGTATAAAAATGCAACTTACCACAGCTTATACACCTCTATAAAACCGCATTGTTGAGTGTAGGAGCAAGACAGTAGTTGAAATGGCTTGATATATGTTTAAGGCTCAAGACATGTGTGATTCATTGTGGGAAGAAGCACTCAATAGAGCAGTCTACATCCTTAATTGAACCTACACAGAAGCACTAAAGGGGATGACTCCTCAAGAAGCATATTCTGGTAAAAAGCCTTCAGTTTTGCATTTCAGAATTTTTGGTTGTTTTTGTTATGGACATATTCTTGATTCAACATCCTAAGGCAAGGAGGATTTTTATCAACCATGATGCAGTGTTTGATGAACGACCACACTTACTAGAAGATCAAGGTAAATCTACTATCTTAGTAAACGGAGAAATATCTCACCTTGTGCCTATCAAAGGAGAGGTTAAAGTTGAGGAGGGGGAAACCTTTGATGGTGAAATTTTCTTAGTAAAAAGCCAATCATTTGTACCTACACAACATAAGCCACTACCACAGTGGTCACAATAGCTCTTTGATGATTGCAATCCACACTTAGACATACCAAAAATCATTCTCGGGTGGATTAGGAAGATCAAAGAGAATAGAGGAGCAAAGAAGAGCCTCAAAACACATTGTTAACATGGCTCTAATCGAAAATAGCAAGATGTACAAGAATCATCCTTGGATGGATTACAAGGATCAAAGAGAATAGAGGAGCAAAGAAGAGCCTCACAACAATTGTTAACATGGCTCTAATGGCAAATATCATGGGCTTGACAAAGGAACCTACCACCATTGAAGAAGCCCTTGATGATCCAAGTTGGAGAGCGGCAATGCATTCTGAGTATGATAGTATACTAAAAATGATAGATGGGATCTAATCGGCTTGTGGCCAAAGAATAAGGTAATAGGTACTCAATGGATTTGGAAAGCTAAGTATAAAGAAGATGGCACATTAGAAAAGTATAAGGCAAGATT
This sequence comes from Ceratopteris richardii, assembly GCA_020310875.1. Lineage (NCBI taxonomy): Eukaryota > Viridiplantae > Streptophyta > Polypodiopsida > Polypodiales > Pteridaceae > Ceratopteris > Ceratopteris richardii. Next base: position 152,287 of record MU260383.1, read on the forward strand.
AGTTGCACATGGTTTTTCACAAATAAAAGGATTTGATGTTCAAGAAACTTTTACACCAATAGCATGCATGACAACTATTTGGACGATACTTGTAGTGGCTACACAAAAGGCCTCACCTTTTTTTTAAGATGGATATCAAATCTGAATTTTTGAATGGTCACCTCAAGGAGGAGGTATACGAGGTTTTGAGAAGCCCAATTAAAAAATTGAAGTTTTTAGGATGAAGAAATTTTTGTATGGGCTTAAGCAAGCACCAAGGGCTTGGTACCAACAGATATATACTTTTTTCAAAAATATGGGTTTTGAAAGAAGTACTTCTGATGCTAAGTTGTATGTAGCGAAAAGGGATAGCAAGCTAGTTGTGGTCATTGTATATATATAGATGATTTGATCATTACAAGAGATCATCAAGAACTCATCAATCAAACTCAGATCAGCTTGGGAGTTGATTTTGAAATGACAGACTTTGGACTACTCCATTTGTTTCTAGGAATTGAAGTATGGCAAAGAAAGGATGGCATTTTGATCTCACAACAGAAATATGCCAATGACATTCTTAAGGCATTTGGAATGACAGATTGCAAACCAACTAGCACACCTATGGAGGTAAATCATAAGTTATCTATGGATGATAACATGCCTCATGTAGACGCTTAGAGAAAATTTCCAACAAACCTAAGGAGAGCCACTAGAATGCTGGAATGTGAATTCAAACATATAATGTTGGATGTTGGTATTTTGTATACCACATATGATACACTTCAAGGATATTGTCATTCAAATTGACTTGGAGATTCTGGTAATAGAAAATCAATTTCTAGATATTGTTTCTCACTTGGTTCAGGAATATTTTCTTGGGTAAGTAGGAAGCAATCAAGTATCGCACTCTCCTCCACTGAAGTAGTCTTGCACATCTAGGCTTTCCATCAAATCTGGCGACTATACTCAAGTGTGATAATCAAAGTTGTATGGCCATTGCAAAGAACCTAGTATTTCATGCTTGCACCAAGCATATTGAGGTACAATCGCATTATGTTCATGAGCTAATTAAAGAGGAAATTGTGGAGTTAGAATATTTCCCAATAGAGGCAAATTGTGCTAACATATTCACTAGAGCACGTGGAAGAGAGCAGCTCAATAGACATCTTCAAGAGATGGGCATAGGTCCAAGACCTACTTAATTTATCATTCAGTAAACATTGAGGGGAGACGTTAGTATATGATCAATGTCTAGCCCTCATGATTGTATGCACATTTTGTAAGGCCCCATTACGAGGAGAAGCCAATCATGCATTAGCCAATTGATGGGAATCCCAATTTGCATGTTGGTTGGAGGTCATATTGGACCATGTAAGGTATTGTAAGGAAAGGGAGTTACCAGTGTCCTCAATTGTGGGGTCCATGGAAGCGATGAGTAGCCCCGACTAGGAGGTCCAAGGGGGCCAGTGTGCCCCCTGGCTAGGGGGGTCTAAGGGGGCCAGCGGGCCCCTTGGTGGTGGTCAGGGGTAGCTCACTCGAGGTGATAGTAAAGGGAATATACCCTCTCAAAGTCAGAAATCATTTATATTTGTTAGGTGAGTTTAACCGAACTAAGCCGTCTATGGCAACTACGTGGGTGGTGGCCACCCATGCTCTACTACCCATGTATAGCCATCTGTGGAAGGCTGCTCATTATCATACATATATTTGACTTCTGCACTACCTGAGATATTCAATCGAGCCAGCATACCTCTACCATGTATCTCCCTATCTAGAGTTGTCTAGATCACCATTTAAGCTCTACCTTGAGAGCGCATAGGTAGACAACACCATCATCTATGTACTTCCCATAAGTAGATAATTGTTGAGATTCTCCTATATTTGTTATCGTCTCTACTCTTGCTCCTATGTTATATTGCATAACTATTGTCTTACATTTTTAACTCAAGTCTGTTTTCAAATTTGAACAAAAGATGTACAAACTTAAGCTCGGACCTCTTAGCTTTTGCATCAGAAAGAAAGTTAAGAGGCTCGAATGTAAGTTAAAGTCTCTAAATCATATCAAGTTTAAGTTTGATGAGTCACATGATATGAAGCTCGAACTTTCTCAGCTTTTGCAAAAAATGCTCGAGCTTAAGTTTGAGCCTCTTCACCCATGCATCCAAAAGAGCTAAGAGGCTCAAACTTAAGTTCAAGCCTTTGAATCATATTAAGATGATCAACAAATGAACAAAACTTCATGCCTCTCAAAGATGAACAAAAGATGCTCAAACTTAAGTTTGAGCCTCTTAACTATTGTATCCAAAAGAGGTAAGTGCCTTGAACTTATGTTCGAGCTTCTTAATCATATCAAGTTTGAGTTTGTTGGGTCACATGATATGAGGCTCAGACTTAAGTTCAAGCCTTTAAATTATATCAAGTTTGAGTCTCTTCGGTCAAATGATATGAGGCTCCAACTTAAGTTTGAGCCTCTAAATTATATTAAGGTTGAGTCTCTTGTGTCACATGTTATGAGGGTCGAACTAATTAAGTTCGAGACTTTGAGCTTCTCCAATGAAAAAAATAGTATTTTTAACTCAAATCTACTTTGAAATTTGAACAAAAGATGCTCAAACGTAAGTTTGAGCCTCTTAGCTCTCACATCCAAAAGAGGTAAGCGGCTCGAAGTTAAGTTTGAGCCTTTGAATCATATCATGTTTGAGTCTATTGGGTCACATGATATAAGGCTCAAACTTAAGTTCGAGCCTTTTAATTTGGAGTCTATTGTGTCACATAATATCAAGCAGAATTTTAAGTTTGAGCCTTGGAATCATAGGAAGTCTCAGTTTCTTGAGTCACATGATATGAGGCTAAAACTTAAGTTTGAGCCTCTCAACTTTTCCAGTGAAAAGAATAATATTTTTCACTCAAATCTACTTTGAAATTCGAAAAAAAGAAGCTTGAACTTAAGTTCGAGCCTCTTAAGTTGAAGACTCTCTTGCATCCAAAAGAACTAAGAGGCTTGAATTTAAGTTCGAGCCTTTGAACTTAAGTTCGAGTCTTTTGGGTCACATGATTTGAGGCCCAAACTTAAGTTCTAGCCTCTCACGTTCTCAAGTGAAAAGGTTCGTATTCTTTAACTCAAATCCTCTTGCATCCAAAAAAGCTAAGCCTCTAAATCATATCAAGTTTAAGTTCATTAGGTCACATGATACACTCAAATTTACCTTCAAATCTCTAAGCTCTTCCATCCAAAAGAACTAAAAGGCTCAAACTTAAGTTCGAGCCTATGAATCATATGAAGTTTGAGTTTATTATGTCACATGATGTAAAACTCAAACTTAAGCTTGAGCCTTTGAATCATATCAACTTTTAGTTTGTTGGGTAACATGATATGAGGCTTGAACTTAAGTTCAAACCTCTCAGCTTTTCCACAAAAAAGAATAGTATCTTTAATCCAAATTTACTATGAAATTTGAATAAAAGATGCTCAAAATGAAGCTTGAAGCTCTTTGCTCTTGCATCCAAAAGAGCTAAAAAACCTCAAAGTTAAGTTCAAGCCTATGAATCGTATCAAGTCTCAGTCTATTGACTCACATGATACGAAGCTTGAACTTTCTCAGATTTTCCAAAAGATGCTCAAGCTTATGTTCAAGCCTCTTAACTCATGCATCCAAAAGAGCTAAGAGGCTCGACCTTAAGTTCAAGCCTTCCAATCATATCAAGATGATCAATGCATAAATAAAAGTTCGAGCCTCTCGCAGATGAAAAACAATGCTCGAACTTAAGCTCGAGTCTCTTAACTCTTGCACAAAAATAGTTAAGTAGCTTGCACTTAAGTTTGAGGTTGTAAATTATATCATTTTTGCGTTTTTGGGTCACATGGTATGAGCCTCAAGCTTAAGCTTGATCTTTTGAATCATATCAAGTTTGATTCTATTGTTTCATATGATATTAGGCTCGAAATTAAGTTTGAGCCTTTGAATCAAATCAAATTTAAGTCTATTGGGTCACATGATATGAGGCTCAATCTTAAATTTGAGGATGTAAACTTCTAGAGTGAAAAGAATAGTATTTTAAACTCAAATCTACTTTGAAATTTGAAGAAAAGATGCTCGAGCTTAATTTCAAGCCTCTTAGCTCTTTCATCCAAACGAGTTAAAAGGCTCAAAACTTAAGTTCGAGTCTCTGAATCATATCAAATTTGAGCTTGTTGAGTCACATGATATGAAGCTCAAACTTTCTCAGCTTTTCCAAAAGATGTTGGAACTTAAGTTCAAGCCTCTTCACTGATGCATCCAAAAGAGCTAAGAGGTTCGAACTTAAGTTCGAGCATTTGAATCATATCAAGATGATCAAAGGATGAACAAAACTTTGAGATTATGAAAGATCAACAATAGATGCTCAAACTTAAGTACCAACCTCTTAACTATTGCATCCAAAAGAGGTAAGAGGCTTGAAATTAAGTTCAAGCTTCTAACTCATATCAAGTTTGATTCTAATGGGTCACATGATATGAGGCTCGAACTTAAGTTTGAGCCTCTGAATTATATCACGTTTGAGTCTGCTATGTCACATGATACACGTCTCAAACCTAAGTTCGAGAATCTTAGTTTCTCCAGCAAAAAGAATAATATTTTTAACTCAAATCTAATTTGAAATTTGAACAAAAGACACTCCAACTAAAGTTCAAGCCTCTTAGCTCTTGCATCCAAAAGAGGTAAGCGGCTCGAAGTTACATTCAAGCCTCTGAATCATATCAAGTTTGAGTCTACTGGGTCACATGATATGAGGCCTGAACTTAACTTCGAGCCTCTAGATTTTGAGTCTGTTGTGTCACATAATATCATGCTCAAACTTAGGTTCTAGCCCTTGATCTATATAAAGTCTTAGTCTATTGAGTCACATGATATGAGGCTTAAACTTAAGTTTGAGCCCATTTGCTTTTCTAGTGAAAAGAATAGTATTTTTAACTCAAATTTAACTTCAAGTCTCTTAGCTCTTCCATCCAAAAGAGCTAAGAGGCTCGAACTTAAGTGCAAGCCTCTAAATCATTTTGAGATTGAGTCTGATGTTTGACATGATATCAAGCTTGAAGTTAAGTTTGAGCCTTTGAATCATATAGACTTTTAGCATGTTGGGTAACATGATATGAGGCTTGAATGTAAGTTCGAGCCTCTCAACTTCTCTAGTGAAAAGAGTACTATTTTTAACCCAGATTTACTTTGAAATTTGAACAAAAGATGCTCAAGCTAAAGTTTGAAGCTCTTAGCTCCTGCATCCAAAAGAGCTAAGAGCTTAAAACTTCATTTTGAGCCTCTGAATTATATCAAGTTTCAGTCTGTTGAGTAACATGATATGAAGCTCAAACTTTCTCAAAGTTTCTAAAAGATTCTCGAAATTAAGTTTGAGCCTCTTAATGCATGCATCCAAAAGAGCTAAAAGACTTGAACTTAAGTTCGAACCCTATCAAGATGATCAAAGAATGAACAAAGTTCAAGCCTCTAAAAGATGAACAAAAATGCTCGCACTTAAGTTCGCGCCTCTTAATTGTTGCATCCAAAAAAGGTAAGAGGCTTGAACTTACATTAGAGCTTCTGAATCATCCTATTGTGTCACATGATATGAGGCTCAAACTTAAGTTCGAGCCTTGAAATTACATCAAGTTTGAGTTTGTTGTATCACAAAATATGAGGCTCCAACTTAAGTTCGAGCCTCTTAGTTTCTTCAGCGAAAAGACTAATATTTTTAACTCAAATATACTTTTAAATTTACGTAAGAAAATTACAACACAACGGAAAAGACTAGTAGATAGAGTTGAGAGAAAAATGCGCACAAAGATAGATGCAGATTAAGAGATAGAGAACTCAAATTCTCAGGTTGTTGAGTGTAATGCAGTTACAACGATGGTGTTGTCCACCCGTTGTCGGGTCGTGAGAGATGCTCGGATGGTGGATCAAGTCATCCGCCTAAATCGTTCGGCACACGCGGGGTGTCTGTAGCGGACTCAGGCTTAAGGAAATAAGGGTTCTAATGACAATATAAATTACCTATTTCTATGATTGAAAATAAGGTTATTCTATACAATGTACATAGTTTAAATAGCTATGGACCGTAAGGACGGGCGGCTTCGTACTTAGCAACAGCTTCCTGATATGAGATTGAAACTTCCATAATGGGTTCTTCTACTAAACTATCAGGTAAGCTAGAGGGTTTTGGTCTGTCTAGAGTTGACGGGACATTCTCAATAGTTGGAATAATGGAGTTTTCATTAGTACTATTATCTTTAATACGTTCTTCTGATACTAATCCTATGGATTCGGTTGTAGTTTCAATTCGACTTTGCTCAAATTCATGGTTTAAATCGGAAGACATGAAAGAAAATAATGGAAACAATCTGATGCTAAATTGGTTTGACTAAATGAATTAATAAGCTAATACAAATGTAAAGTCTAGATAATTGGATAAATGTCTAAACAAATGGGTATTTTGACTCAATCGGGAAGATAAGGTTTAATTGGATCTTTAAGCTGCCGCTTCACTTCAATTGTCTTCACTTCAATTAATTGTAATCTTCATTGTTTCTGAAAATAAAAACATTAGGTTCACTGCACTTCATTTGCTCTTCAATTGCTCATTAATCTTCAATGCTTCTCGACACTGAAAAAAAACATTAGAATATTAGTAATATTACAAGAAATCATTAAGAAACTTAAAAACATTAGTCACATACACATGCATAATAACTTGCCTTTATCATGCATAAATTCTCACCTCTGCCGTTCTCTCTCTCTCTCTCTCTCTCTCTCTCTCTCTCTCTCTCTCTCTCTCTCTCTCTCTCTCTCTCTCTCTCTCTCTCTCTCTCTCTCTCTCTCTCTCTCTCTCTCTCTCTCTCTCTCTCTCTCTTTCTGTCGTTCTCTCTCTCTCTCTCTCTCTCTCTCTCTCTCTCTCTCTCTCTCTCTCTCTCTCTCTCTCTCTCTCTCTCTCTCTCTCTCTCTCTCCTTCTCTCTCTCTCTCTCTCTCTCTCTCTCTCTCTCTCTCTCTCTCTCCTTCTCTCTCTCTCTCTCTCTCTCTCTCTCTCTCTCTCTCTCTCTCTCTCTCTCTCTCTCTCTCTCTCTCTCTCTCTCTCTCTCTCTCTCTCTTTCTCTCTCTCTTCTCGTCTTCTCTCTCTCTCTCTCTCTCTCTCTCTCTCTCTCTCTCTCTCTCTCTCTCTCTCTCTCTCTCTCTCTCTCTCTCTCTCTCTCTCTCTCTCCTTCTCTCTCTCTCTCTCTCTCTCTCTCTGTCTCTCTCTCTCTCTCTCTCTCTCCTTCTCTCTCCCTCTGTCTTTCCTTCTCTCTTCCACGTTCTCTCTCTCTCTCTTTCTGCCTACCTCTCTCTCTCTACGCGTTGTCGCGCGTATCGCCGTGGAGGGAGGGAGATAATAAAGAATAAAATTTATTCTTTATATATTTGATTGAGTAAGTTTCTCTCTCAGCGCGTCGATGGCTACATAACTTCTGTCGCCAGACATCATTTTCTCTCTTGTACTCATTCCTTTCTCTGCCACACCACTCCCAGGTGCCCACAACCTCTCTCTAGCTCTAATCTGCACATTCTCTCTGACAGGATATCTGCGCGCATAAAATCTCTCTTCAAACTCTCCTGCGGTGCCGTCAATGCCACCATCTCTCTTCTCTCTCTCTCTCAGTGTTTCACTATACTTATTTCTCTCTCTACACACGCTCTACGTGCTGCAGATGCCGCCAATAGCTGCCAGAAAAACATCTATCATTCTTTCTCTATAGTACTCATTAGAACACTACCATCGGCCAAAACATCTAGAAAATAAAAAAGCGATCTGTCTCTTATACTCTTTACAACTCTCTCCCTCATCTCCTACCTCCTGAGACCTTCGCAGAATAAAAAACTGGGAAAATTCTCTCTCTACAAAGAAGGAGACTATGCTTGTTCTTGTAATATATGCGTGGAAGATGGACTCTCTCTACAATGAGATGCACAGACATGGAGATGATGGAAAACGAAGCAAAAGAGGAAGATAAAATCTACCTGAAAAAAAACATTAGAAAAATTGTAATAAACATAGACATATATATACACACAGAAATTTGTGCCTATCACTCTTTTAAATTTTACTTTATCCTATATCCACACTTTTGCCCACATTTATTCACCACACTTTGAATTAACTTTTCTCACATAACTCACTTGTTCCATTCTTTTAACCACATACTTTTTGCACTTTAAATGCATAAATTATCTAATCCATCCTTTTACCTTACACACATAGCTACCACATCTTTAATTGTTTACTTTAACCACTTTAGTTACACACTTAATTCACACCACTCTTTAAATACCACTCACATACACCACTCATTAATTATCCACTTCATTTTCATTTTTAATTCTATTATCCTAAATTTCTTAATTAAATAATGCATTTAAATTAAGCTTAGGTTAAGAATTTAATTAAGTAGAACCTTAATATTTAAACTCATACACACTATTAAGGTATCTAATTAAATCATATCGTAATTTTGTAATAAGCAGTGTTTAAATATAGATTAATTTCATTAGATATTAATTGTTTCAACCCTTTAAACTAAGGCTAATCTTCATTCCCACTCATCTTGCACACTAAAACCCCTTAAAACCCTAACAATAACCCATTAGAGTCCTTTTGAGACCCTTTTGTTTAACCCAACTAACATAAAATCATATGAAATTATGAAATCGTAGGGTTATATACCCATGTTTCTTGCATGTATGAATATAAAACACTCATTAAATGAGTAATTAGGATAAACCCTAATTTGAACATATTTTCTTCATCATTTCTTGTACCTGCAAACACTTCAAAAGTAGTTAATTCAATCCAGAACAATTGTTCAACAGTGAAAAAGAGGTTTAGAATTCACCAATTAAGTTGCTTTTATTTCCTCTGGTTATCAACTGGAAGATGCAAATCTTCCCGACATCCACCGCCACCAAACCTGCACATCGTCCTCGATGGGCCAACTTGCAGATTAAGGGGAGCGGCATTTTCAATGATTATCGTGAAATTAAATCATAGAAAAGCATCAATTCTTTTTATAAACATCTTTTTAACTTATCAAATTTTTAATGCACATGAGGTTTCATTAAAATTAAATCTGGCAATGAAACATACTAAAGTATAAAGGTAAACTATTAACCTTTTCAGTCAACAAACATTAATTTACATTTCATCCATTTATAAACTATGTAAAGATTAGTTTAAAACAGAATTCATTTTCATTCATTCAAATGCAGGTTTCGTCATATATATGCATTCACATATGAACAATCAAGCATGCCAAAGAAATCTACTAAATCTACTTGGACAGACAGCCGCCTTGTATGCCCAATTTTAATCACTAGATGTGTTTTTTCACAACTAGTTTTCTTCATATAAATATGATGTAAACTTCATATCGATAATAAATGTAAATACCTTTTTGGGGTGGAAGAAGGTATAACTTCCATGTCAATATTCTCTTTTTTTTTTCGCTACTTTTTTGTTTTAAAGGGGAAAGGCTTAACCCCTTAATCCGAGCTAAGGATCTAGCTGCATGGACAAGAAAGATCTAGGTTTTCACAGACATGAATCATGCAACAATATGCTCCTACACATATACAACTACTTTCGTTATCTAAATGAACTACAAATCCTTCTATTTTTAACAAATCTCACTTAATCTATAAATGTAGAACTATAAATTATGTCTATTTTCCTAATATGGTTAAATAGAGTCCTTTATAAATTAATATTCTTCATTCCAGATTTTATCAATTAGTTTTATATGAATGCAAATAAAATATGTAAAACAAAATTTTAAGACAAAGAAAAATACGACCTAAAATCAATTTTATCTTCAATCTGCTTTCTTTAAATTCATCAGAACTTTTAGCATAACATCTTCAATTGCTTTGATCAATGCATCTTCAGAACCTGTAATCACTTATTAAATAGAAGCTACAAAACAAGTAATCTTCATTATCATTTATCTTGCAAATATAAATTCATATATTCTATCAGATTCATCTTCATCATGTCACAAATTTCATCATAAGAAATTCATAGTGGTTATAATTATCATAAATAATGCATTCTTAATTTTTTTTTTAATAGGTTTTTCAACCTATGAAACAAAGTTCATAAAATTTAGGAAAAATCAAAATGTTCAAAGTTTTAAACTTGTATCTTTATAAATGAGCATCATTTTTTTTTATATCAATGAAAAATTCATATCTGGATTATAAAAGTTCCTCTTACTCATCATATGGTATATCAATAAAATCATCCTCATATTGTAACATTTTTTTCATGTTCTTCATATTTATCATGATCATATTTATATCATATATATTTCTTTCTTTTAAAAGTATATCATCATAATTGTTGTAAACAAAGATCATTTTGTGCAAAATATTCATCATAATAATATTCTTCATAATTGTTCTTCATAATAGATTTCTTCTTATTTGTGAAAGAAAAAAAAATCATAAATTTATCATAAGTTTAGGAAATGACAAGCATATTGATCAAAATCATTTGCAAGCATAATTACAAACATGTTTTTGTTTAATTTGAAACAAACTTTGTGTTTTCATATTTTAGAATTCTTTTGATTAAACAAATCGTAATGTAAACTTAATCATAAGTTTGTAATTAGCTTTTCAAACATTAAAACTAAACAATTTAGGTATATGTTTCTCAATTTTTAGGAAAACAGCATATATGCAGTAAGCAAAAATCAAAATTTGAAATGTTTTATCTTCAATAAACAATTCCATCACAATAAAACTATTCACTTAAATTCTTCTCCTTTTTCTTACCTTTAGATGAGTTTTTGATATTATTTTCAATCTGCCATATGGCTTCTTGTACCCATTTTCCCATATTCTTGTCATGTTCTGATTGAAGTTGAAGATTTTCGTCTTCAGATGTTTGTACTATTCTTTCATCATTTTTATTTTGATCACATTTATTGTCAATTTCTATGACTTTAGGTTCTGTTTTAACCGCCTGTATATCTATATTTCCATCAATTGATTGTTCATTTTCATCATCTTTTATCTTTACATCTTCTTCTTTCTTAAACTTTTTCAATGTATCTTGATCCTTAGATTTAATTTGAAGATCAATGTTATTCATACATTTAGGTTTAATAAGGTTTTGATCATTGTCCAAACATTCACATTTAGGCACAATCTTGGTGTTCATAGAATGTAATTGACATACATTGCTTTTCTCCTTATGACTCTTAGGTTTCCATTGTTTTTCAAGTTTGGTTTTAGGACTAAATTTTTCTTGGTCAAAATAGTCTATCATTCCTCCTCTACCTAAGTTTAATCTCAATGGTAGATGCGTTTGATAATCACATATTTTCTGTTCACTTTCTAATACCAATTGTTGGCTACATGCTTTCTCATAGGCCATACAATTCCCATAAGTATGACCTAGTTGGTCACACCAGAAGCATCTTACAGTTCTCTTCGGTCTTTGATATAAAGCCTTAGGATCAACTTTTCTATGATCGGGTAAAGGATTTTGGTCAATAGAATACATAGATCTACTTTGAACTCGTACTTGATATCTATCTTTGCATTCACATGTAGCACTTTCGTGTATTTGATTGTTTAACCTTTCAATGTTCTCCTTTAAACTTGCAATTTCATGACCAATCGTTTTGAATGATGAAATTTCTTTTACATGATTTGCTATTGTTTCCATATTTTCATTCAAATTTGAGAGTTCATAATGAAGAATTCCTTCTAAATTCCTAAACTCGTGATCAAATTGAGTATCTATTGACTTAAGATTCGCATTAAAATCAGATACTACTGTAGTTAAGATTGAAAGAAACGAGTTTAAGGACTCAAACTTGGAATTAAGCTTTAAATCTATAAATGAAATTAATCATGCTTCCATATCATGCAGAAGATTCTCTACATTAGATGTCATTTTCATTTAATTATGTGCAAGCAAAAAGAATCCAAACATAAATACCTGGAATCTGAATCGAAGAAGAGGCTTAAAGAGTGACTTGTGTATAAGTTTATACAATTTTTAATAGAATCAAAATATAATACATCAGTTGCTAATGGATGATTGTGCAAACGTTCTTGCTTCTAATGTCGATGAAAAGGGGTGGCGAGATGAGGATAGCTACTTGCCACTCTTCGTGGAGGCGCTCAGTTCCCTAGGGAACAGCCCTCAACACCTAGAAGAGTGCAAGGAGTCAAAGACAGAGCCACTGCTCCCACGAATGAAGAAGCTTCTGCAATCCAACCTGTCGATATCATGTATGCATATGCACGAAAATTTTAAATTTTTTACCTGAGCTGCAAGGCCGTTTGTTCACGTCGGGTTCACCAATGTCGGGTCGTGAGAGATGCTCGGATGGTGGATCAAGTCATCCGCCTAAATCGTTCGGCACACGCGGGGTGTCTGTAGCGGACTCAGGCTTAAGGAAATAAGGGTTCTAATGACAAAACAATATAAATTACCTATTTCTATGATTGAAAATAAGGTTATTCTATACAATGTACATAGTTTAAATAGCTATGGACCGTAAGGACGGGCGGCTTCGTACTTAGCAACAGCTTCCTGATATGAGATTGAAACTTCCATAATGGGTTCTTCTACTAAACTATCAGGTAAGCTAGAGGGCTTTGGTCTGTCTAGAGTTGACGGGACATTCTCAATAGTTGGAATAATGGAGTTTTCATTAGTACTATTATCTTTAATACGTTCTTCTGATACTAATCCTATGGATTCGGTTGTAGTTTCAATTCGACTTTGCTCAAATTCATGGTTTAAATCGGAAGACATGAAAGAAAATAATGGAAACAATCTGATGCTAAATTGGTTTCACTAAATGAATTAATAAGCTAATACAAATGTAAAGTCTAGATAATTGGATAAATGTCTAAACAAATGGGTATTTTGACTCAATCGGGAAGATAAGGTTTAATTGGATCTTTAAGTTGCCGCTTCACTTCAATTGTCTTCACTTCAATTAATTGTAATCTTCAATGTTTCTGAAAATAAAAACATTAGGTTCACTGCACTTCATTTGCGCTTCAATTGCTCATTAATCTTCAATGCTTCTCGACACTGAAAAAAAACATTAGAATATTAGTAATATTACAAGAAATCATTAAGAAACTTAAAAACATTAGTCACATACCATTTTGCATACACATGCATAATAACTTGCCTTTATCATGCATAAATTCTCACAATCAATCATTCATATGCATTCAATCATAAGTAACATTGTACTTCAATCCGTATACATGCATTTTCACATATGCTAACATAAACTCATTCATATGCACATGCTAGCATTAGGTAAATGCACATTCATACTAACTCTTAGATGCATTTATGCACATGCATACACTAGTGCATATCTTAATATGCATATACTCCACCGTACTCATTCATTCAATTACATACCCATGCACATAAATCATGCATACTATGATACATATTTTAATATACATAGCCTTTAATAGGGTTATACATACTAACCAGTCATACCTGATCATGCATATGTTTATATTCTCATTCACATGCATCTATATATGAACTAATAGGTTAACATACACACAAACACATACATTTATATGCTCATGCTAATATAGATTCATGCACATGCTAACACTTAACTTAGGCATATTATCATGTTGACATGAATAGCGACATATATGATAACATTATACAAATATAAACACACTTATGTTTATACTTAAGAGAACCCATGTACTTACATCTAAACACATACTTTTATGCTACCATATGCTAACTCATGGTCAACATACCCATAATCATACACTACCATGCATATGCAATTACTTACTCACATGCACATGCTTCTACACTCATACTGATATTTTCATTTGCACACATTTTTCATGCATACTAATGCACTATATATGTTAATGCATATACACTTCCATGCATATGCACTCTAAAACATACACATTAAAGCTTCATACATCAATATACTAAATATCTAGAAAAGGAACTAAGTAATGAATTAAATAAATTACTAAATTAATCAATAATCAAGTGAACTTTCATTATTAAGTGAATTTTCTTCATGTCTCTCTCCTAACTCTCTCTTTCTCTCTCTCTCTCTCTGTTTCTCTCTCCCTATCTCTCTCTCTCTCTCTCTCTCTCTCTCTCTCTCTCTCTCTCTCTCTCTCTCTCTCTCTCTCTCTCTCTCTCTCTCTCTCTCTCTCTCTCTTTCTCTCTCTCTCTTTCTGTCGTTCTCTCTCTCTGCCGTTCTCTCTCTCTCTCTCTCTCTCTCTCTCTCTCTCTCTCTCTCTCTCTCTCTCTCTCTCTCTCTCTCTCTCTCTCTCTCTCTCTCTCTCTCTCTCTCTCTCTCTCTCTCTCTCTCTCTCTCTCTCTCTTTCTCTCTCTCTTTCTGTCGTTCTCTCTCTCTCTCTCTCTCTCTCTCTCTCTCTCTCTCTCTCTCTCTGCCATTCTCTCTCTCTCTCTCTCTCTCTCTCTCTCTCTCTCTCTCTCTCTCTCTCTCTCTCTCTCCTTCTCTCTCTCTCTCTCTCTCTCTCTCTCTCTCTCTCTCTCTCTCTCTCTCTCTCTCTCTCTCTCTCTCTCTCTCTCTCTCTCTCTCTCCTTCTCTCTCCCTCTGTCTTTCCTTCTCTCTTCCCCGTTCTCTCTCTCTCTCTTTCTGCCTACCTCTCTCTCTCTACGCGTTGTCGCGCGTATCGCCGTGGAGGGAGGGAGATAATAAAGAATAAAATTTATTCTTTATATATTTGATTGAGTAAGTTTCTCTCTCAGCGCGTCGATGGCTACATAACTTCTGTCGCCAGACATCATTTTCTATCTTGTACGCATTCCTGTCTCTGCCACACCACTCCGAGGTGCCCACAACCTCTCTCTAGCTCTAATCTGCACATTCTCTCTGACAGGATATCTGCGCGCACAAAATCTCTCTTCAAACTCTCCTGCGGTGCCGTCAATGCCACCATCTCTCTTCTCTCTCTCTCTCAGCCTTTCACTATACTTATTTCTCTCTCTACACACGCTCTACGTGCTGCAGATGCCGCCAATAGCTGCCAGAAAAACATCTATCATTCTCTCTCTATAGTACTCATTAGAACACTGCCATCGGCCAAAACATCTAGAAAATAAAAAAGCGATCTGTCTCTTATACTCTTTACAACTCTCTCCCTCATCTCCTACCTCCTAAGACCTGCGCAGAATAAATAACTGGGAAAATTCTCTCTCTACAAAGAAGGAGACTATACTTGTTCTTGTAATATATGCGTGGAAGATGGACTCTCTCTACAATGAGATGCACAGACATGGAGATGATGGAAAACGAAGCAAAAGAGGAAGATAAAATCTACCTGAAAAAAAACATTAGAAAAATTGTAATAAACATAGACATATATATACACACAGAAATTTGTGCCTATCACTCTTTTAAATTTTACTTTATCCTATATCCACACTTTTGCCCACATTTATTCACCACACTTTGAATTAACTTTTCTCACATAACTCACTTGTTCCATTCTTTTAACCACATACTTTTTGCACTTTAAATGCATAAATTATCTAATCCATCCTTTTACCTTACACACATAGCTACCACATCTTTAATTGTTTACTTTAACCACTTTAGTTACACACTTAATTCACACCACTCTTTAAATACCACTCACATACACCACTCATTAATTATCCACTTCATTTTCATTTTAATTCTATTATCCTAAATTTCCTAATTAAATAATGCATTTAAATTAAGCTTAGGTTAAGAATTTAATTAAGTAGAACCTTAATATTTAAACTCACACACACTATTAAGGTATCTAATTAAATCATATCGTAATTTTGTAATAAGCAATGTTTAAATATAGATTAATTTCATTAGATATTAATTGTTTCAACCCTTTAAACTAAGGCTAATCTTCATTCCCACTCATCTTGCACACTAAAACCCCATAAAACCCTAACAATAACCCATTAGAGTCCTTTTGAGACCCTTTTGTTTAACCCAACTAACATAAAATCATATGAAATTATGAAATCGTAGGGTTATATACCCATGTTTCTTGCATGTATAAATATAAAACACTCATTAAATGAGTAATTAGGATAAACCCTAATTTGAACATATTTTCTTCATCATTTCTTGTACCTGCAAACACTTCAAAAGTAGTTAATTCAATCCAGAACAATTGTTCAACAGTGAAAAAGAGGTTTAGAATTCACCAATTAAGTTGCTTTTATTTCCTCTGGTTATCAACTGGAAGATGCAAATCTTCCCGACACCGTGCACTCCCAATGTGGAGCTTAGATGGCAATCTAGACAGACTCTAGATGAAGGGCTTACTAGTGGCCAATGCTATATAAAGCTGAACCTAGCCCATGTTTATAAACATGGTAAGATATACAATTCAACAAAATCTTACAAGGTGGTTTGATATAGATAAACATAGTCGAGACATACAAAATAGTGGCTAATGTATACACTTCGAGAATATCTCCAAGACTAGAAGTCCTACCATCCTGGACCCTGCAAAAGGGGGCAAGCCAGCCCTCTGTAGTCCCCCCCATTAAGGTTCTATGGGAAAACCATGCGATGTCGTAGGGCCTTTATTTTCACCTTGAATAGCAACCCAATGGCCCGAAATTTTATGCCCTACCTAAACTAATGGCTAGGCTCACATATATCATCTATGTTGGGAGTGATGGTTGGATGCACTCAAGAGATTGAGTTGGTGCTGCTATACCTGCTTCACACCAGCCCTCCTTTGATTCCAGATATGCTTAGTACACACCTTGAGCTTCCAAATGATACCAAGAAAGCATATATGTACTTTGCAAATGATATGTGTAATGACCAAATCAAAACAGACTACTTGAGACTTCAAAAATTCTAGAAAACTTGCTATTTTTGTACTGACACCTGCTCAGTCTTTCACTCAGTGTGACCAGCACACTTACAATTGATCTAATTCCTTCTGGACATATTAAATTAGCTTAACAAGCTACCATTTGCAAGTGGAATGAGAAGAAATGATAAACTACTCACTGAGAAATCACTTTAGCAAAATAAAGTTTACCCCCGATATTTTCGGAGCTTTGCAGACACAGACCAATGAGCACCTCGACTGAGATTTCTCTGTAATGACTGATCCAATGACCTTGAAATTTTGTAGGTGTATAGTAGACTTGGAGCTGGTTCCAATGTGCTTTGCATCACTTGATTTGGTTCAGTAGATCCTGAGATATGCTCCTTTGAAGTTGAGAGACTTGAAGATGATGACTCAGAGAAAACCAGAGATAGTGGATGTAAATCTTTCTATTAGTTCACATGAATATACAATCTCATTGGCTTGATAGATGTAGCCTAATGAGTTGGAGATGTGTAGGCTATGGTGTAGCACTCACACACTCTATAATCAAGAATATTAGCCTCGGGAATGGTGAAGGACACCCGCGACTTTTCAAGTACAACTTATATAAGAAATGAGTGAGAGTTTGAATTCAAATTTGAATTCTTGGCTCCCTTTAATCACTCCTCTAAAAGTATGGAGATATTCTCTCCATTTACATCATTCAATTTCCACGACTAATCAAGTAGGTAAGTGATTTCATGTAGATGCCAAGTCACTAAGACTTTTACAATGGAAGTAAAAGTAATAAATCATAGGTATGGGTTTCTATGCCATTTCCTTCAAGTGAAGCCCTGATGAAATTTGTCCAAGTTAATCTTCCAAGGTTCCAAGCCAAGTGTGAAGGCTTGAAATGCACCAACAGCTCCCCCTCAAGCCAAACACTTTGGCTTAAGTCTTCATCTTCAATCTTCAATCACATCCTACAATCCAATCATGGATTTGAATCTGCATAGCTTGTTTCCATCCAATGCTTTAGTGAGTAAATCTGCACATTGCATATTAGTAGACACATATGTCAATTGAATGTCTTTACTAAGCAACTTCTCTCTCACATAGTGGTAATGAACCTCTATGTGTTTGGTTCTAGCATGATATATTGGGTTAGCTGCAAGGTGGAGAGAGCTAGTGTTATCTCCAAAGATAATTGGAGGTCTAGTGTATAGACCTAACTCTGTATACAAGAGCTTCAACCAGATAGCTTCTTGAGTGGCATTGGCAAGCCCTCTATACTCTGCTTCAGTGGATGACAATGCCACTGTAGGTTGTTTCTTGGCTGACCAAGAAATAGGCTTATCTCCTGCAAAACAAATGTAACCTGATGTGCTCCTCCTATCATCCTTGCATCCTGCCCAATCTGCATCTGAATATACTTTAATGTCAATATCTGATGTATAAGGAAAGTACAAACCATGATTCTGAGTTCCCTTCAAATACTTCAAGATCTTCTTTGCTGCCTCTAGGTGAGGTTTCCTTGGTTTGTGCATGAATTGGCTTAGCACACTAACTCCATATGCTATGTCAATTCTTGTCAAGGTAGCATAATTCAAACTACCTACCATGCTTTGATATCCTGTATGTCTTGGACTTCTTCCCCTTCATGAGCACTTAGCTTTAGGTTGACCTCCATTGGAGTAGTAGATACTTTAGCATCCTGCAAATCAAACTTCTTGACCATATCCTGTACATACTTCTTTTGAGTGATATATATACCTGAGTTGGTGTAGACTAACTAAAGACCTAAGAAGTATTTCAATAATCCAAGATCATTGATTTTGAATTCTTTCATCATCTGTCCTTTGATGTGTCTAATCCCATTGACATCATTGCCTGTAATGATGATGTCATCAACATAAACACACAAGTAGATTACCTCTGTACTACTTCTCTTTATGAACAGAGAAGTATCAGCTTTGCTCATCACAAATCCTTGGTCTAGGAGGTAGGTTGTCAACCTGTAATTCCATGCTCTAGGTGGCTTGAAATGCACCAACAATCTATAACCATCAATGGTCACACATAGACCTCATTTAACTTAGAATTTAGGGTTTCATAAATGTCCAAGATCTCACAATGGCTTCTCCTCATAATGAGGGCCTTACAACTTAGAGCACCATGGATCATTTGTGTTCACTTGAGTGTGGAGTATTGAGAATATCTAACAATTTGAAGAAATGATGCTCAAACTTAAGTTTGAGCCTCTTAGCTCTTGCATGCAAAAGAGGTAAGTGGTTTGAAGTTATGTTCGAGCCTCTGAATCATATCAAGTTTGAGTCTGTTGGGTCACATGATATGAGATTCAAACATAAGTTTCAACCTCTAAATTTTGAATATATTGTGGCACATAATATCAAGTTTGAACTTAAGTTTCATGTTGTTACATAATATCAAGCACATAATATCAATCTCATATCGTCTCTAACTATTGAGTCACATCATATGATGTGCAAACTTAAACTTGAGCCTCTCTCCTTTTCTAGCAAAAAAAATAGTATTGTTTATTCAAATATACTTTGAAATTCAAACAAAAAACACTCGAACGTAAGTTCCATGCTGTTACATTGAAGAATCTCTTGCATGCAAAAGAAGTAAGAGGCTTGAACTTAAGTTCAAGCCTCTGAATCATATCAAGTTTGGGATTTTTAGGTCACATGATATGAGGCTCAAATGTAAGTTCGAGCCTCTCACATTCTCTAGCAAAAAAACTAGTATGTTTAACTTGAATGCCCTTGCATCCAAAAGAGCTAAGCCTCTGAATCATATCAATTTTGAGTTCATTGGGTCACGTGATATGAGGTTCGAACTTGAGTGTGAGCCTCTCAGCTTCTTCAACCAAAAGAATTGTATTTCTAACTCAAACCTACTATGAAAATTGAAGCCTCTTAGCTCTTGCATCCAAAAGAAGCCGACATGAAGTTAAGGTCAAACATTCTCAGTTCTTCCAAAAGATGCTCGAACTTAAGTTTGAGCCTCTTAACTCATGCATCCAAAAGAGATAAGAGACTCGAACTTAATTTCAAACCCTATCAATATGATCAAAGAATGAGCAAAAGTTCAAGCCTCTAAAAGATGAACAAAAGATGTTCGAACTTAAGTTCAAGCCTCTTAACTCTACATCCAAAACACATATGCGGCTCAAATTTAAGTTAAAGCCTCTAAATCATATCAAGTTTGAGTTTGTTGACTCACATCATATGAAGCTCAAAATTTCTTAGATTTTCCAAAAGATGTTGAAACTTAAGTTTGAGCCTCTTAACTCATGCATCCAAAAGAGCTAAGAGGTTCGAACTTAAGTTCGAGCCTTCTAATCATATCAAGATGATCAAAGGATGAAATTTCAAGCCTCTGACAGATGAAGAAAAGATGCTCCAACTTAAGTTAGAGCCTCTTAACTCTTGCACCAAAATAGGTAAGCGGCTCAAGCTTACGTTTGAGCCTCTGAATCATATCATTTTTGAGCTGTTGGATCACATCATATGAGGCTCAAACTTGCGTTCCATTCTCTAAATTATATAAATTTTGAGTCTATTGTGTCATATGATATAAGGCTCCAACCTAATTTCAAGCTTTTGAATAATATCAGGTTTCAGTTTGTTGGATCACGTGATATGAGGCTCGAACTTAAGTTCGCGTCTCTCAACTTCTCCAGAAAACGGATATTATTTTTAACTCAAATCTACTTTGAAATTTGAACAAAAGATGCTCGAACATAAGTTCGATTCATACCAAGTTTGAGTATGCTGAGTCACATGATATGAAGCTCTAACTTTCTCAAGTTTTTAAGAAGATGCTCGAACTTAACTTCGAGCCTTCACCCATGCATCCAAAAGAGCTAAGAGGCTCGAACTTAAGTTCAAGCCTTTGAATCATATCAAGATGATCAACGCATGAACAAAAGTTTGAGCCTCTTAAAGATGAACAAAGAATGCTCGAACTTAAGTCCGAGCATCTTAACTCTTGCAAGAGTTAAGTGGATGAGAAGCTTGAGCCCCTAAATCACATCAAATTTGGTTATGTTGGGTCACATGATATGAGGCTCAAATTTAAGTTCAAGCCTCTTAATCATATCAAGTTTGAGTATGTTCTGTTACATGATGTGAGGCTTGAACTTAAGTTTGAGCCTCTGAATCATATCAAGTTTGAGTCTCTTAGGTCCCATGATGTGAGGCTCAAACTTAACTTTGAGTCTTTGAATCATTTCAATTTTTATTCTCATGTCATATGATAAGAGGCTCCAACTTAAGTTCGAGCCTCTCAGCTTCTTGAACAAAAAGAATAGTATTTTTAAGTCCAATCTACTTTGAAATTTGAACAATAGATGCTCCAAGTTAAGTTGGAGCCTTTTAGCTCTTGCATCCAAAAGAGCTAAGAGGATCGAAATTAAGCTCAAGCCTCTGATTGGGATTGCTTGGCCATATGATATGAAGCTCGAACTCAAGTTCGAGCCTCTTAGCTTCTCCAACAAAAGAAGTAGTACTTTTATCTCAAATCTACTTTTAAATTCGGACAAAAGAATCTCGAACTTAAGTTCAAGATTTTTAGCTCTTGTATCCAAAAGAGCAAAGAGACTTTTCCAAAGATTCTTGAAATTTCTCAACTTTTCCAAGAGATGCTTGAACTTAAGCTCGAGACTTAAGACAAGAGGTAAGAGGCTTGATTTTAAGTTTAAGCCTTTGAATCATATCAAGGGGAACAAAGGATTAAGAAATGTTTCAGCCTCTAAAAGATGAACGAAAGACACTCGAACTTAGTTTTGGGCTTCTAAACTCTTGCATCTAAAATACCTAATAGGTTCAAACTTAAGTTCAAGCCTATAAACTTTAGAGCTAGGAGGTTCAAACTTAAGTTGGAGTCTCTACTTTTCCAACAAACACTCTAACTTATGTTCGAACTTAAGTTGGAGCCTTTTAACTTTTGCAATCCAACAGAGCTTTAGTTCGAGCCTCTTAGCTAATGCATCCAAAAGAGCTAAGAGGATCGAAGTTTAGTTAGTCACATGATATGAGGCTTGAGCTTAAGTTTTATTAAGTTCAAACAAAAGTTCATACCTCTAAAAGATGAACAAAAGTTCACGCCTCCGACAGATGAATAAAACACGCTCGAACATGAGTTCAAGATTTGAGCCTCTTAGCTATAGAGCTAACAATCTACTTTGAACAAAAGATGCTCGAACATCTTAACTTTTGCATCCAAAAGAGCTAAGAGATGAAGAAAAGATGAATAAACGTTCAAGGCTCTGTTCGAGGTTCGAGTCGCTTAACTCTAGAGCTGAACTAAGAGGCTCAATCTTAAGTTTGATCCTGTGAATCATATCAAGTTGGAGTGTGTTCGGTCACATGATATGAGGCTTGAACTTACGTTCAAGCCTCTTAGCATTTCCAAAGAATGCTCGAATCATATCAACTTTGAGTTTGTTAGATCCCATGAGAGCTCAAACTCAAGTTTGAGCCTCTCAGTTTTCCAAAAGATGCTTTAACTTAAGTTCAAATTTAAGTTCAAGTGATTAGAGAGTCCACCTATGTTGCATGGGGAAGAGTTGAAAGGTCTCCCCCTTCCTTGCTTACCTCCTTTGCCCCTTCCTCTTGAGTTCCTACCTCTCCTTACATAGTTAGCTTGAGAAGTAGTACCTTCATCTTCAACCTTTTTGCTTTTCCTTTCTCTTTAGACTTTCCTTTATCTATGTATAAGGCAGAAGAATTGTTACCTCGATGGTTCTCCATTCTTTTTGAGCTTGGCTTCATGGGTAAAGAGTTTTCCCATGAGTGTGGTAAGATCTGGAATCTGCATATCCATGTAAAGGTCCATAGCAGTTGTGAAGGCTTCCCACTTATCATCTGCCTTGATACCATTGATTATTTGTCTCACTATTTGCTCCTTTTCAATCTCCTCTCCTATGCTTGCGAATCGGTCAGCCATATCTTTAACCTTGGGTACATGTGACTCTGAAACACTTTCCATCGGTTTTTTCCTTTGAGTGATAGACTCAATCCACAATTGATTTTTTCTAGCTTTTGCATTGGAAGAAAAGTATGAAAACAATGTTTCCCAAGTCTCTTGGGAAGTTTTACAATTCCTAATGTGTGGAAGAAGAGATAGAGTTAAGTAGATATGACCTTGCTAAAGCATCTTTGGCACACCATGAGTTGAGTCTTTCAAGCTCCTCTCTTAAATGTGTATCCATAGAGACTCCTTCCTTGTAGATATGTCTTCATCCTCAAGGACCATTCTTGGAAGTTGTTCGTGTCTAGTTTATCAATAAAAGAAGGGAAACCCTCTCCCATTTTACCTCAACTTGCTCTGATACCATTGTTGGAAGAGATGGATGGATACTGTTGGGAGAAATGGTTGGATGCACTCAAGAGATTGAGTTGAAGCTGCTAGACCTGCTTTGCTTCAGCCCTCCTTTGCTTCAGATATGCTTAGTACACTTGCTTAGCTTCCAAACGATACCAAGAAAGCATATATGTACTTTGCAAGTGATATGTGAAATGATCAAATCAAAACAGACTACTTGAGACTTCAAAAATTCTAGAAAACTTGCTATTTCTGTAATGACACCTGCTCAGTCTTTCACTGAGTGTGACCAGCACACTTACAATTGATCTAATTCCTTCTGGACATATTAAATTAGCTTAACAAGCTACCATTTGCAAGTGGAATGAGAAGAAATGACAAACTATACTCTAAGAAATCACTTTAGCAAAATTGTAATTACCTCCGATATTTTAGGAACACAGCAGCAGAATACCAGAGTCGACTTCGAGCGGACTTTCTCTGTAATGGCTGAATCAATTGACTTCAAACTTTGTAGGTGTGTAGAATACTTTGAGTGAATCCAATGTGCTTTGAATCACTTGATTTGGTTCAGTAGATCCTGAGATATGCCTCTTTGAAGTTGACAGACTTGGAGATGATGACTCAGAGAAAACAGAGATAATGAATCTAATGATATGTATTAATTCACATTGATGTACATTCCCATTGACATGATAAACATTGCCAAATGGTACTCAGAGGTGTAGACTATGAAAGAGTCCTCACACACTCAAGTTTTGATCCACAATTGCCTCGGGATATGAGCTGAAGTACCCGCGACTTTTTGATTGCATCTTTTATAGAGAATGAGTTGAGATTTGAATTTGAATTCAAATTCAAATCTCCTATAATCACTACTCTAAAAGTAAGGAGATATTCTCTCCAATTACACCATCCAAATTCCACGACTCTAATCAGTTAGGTGTGTATACATAATGCCAAGTTATTTAGACTTTTACAAGGAGTAAAATGTAATAACACATAGGCAAGTGTTCCTATGGTTCTAGCTTCACATAGTGATACCCTTCAAGGGTTCCAAGCCAATCTTCCAAAGTTCCAAGCCAAGTGTGAAGGCTTGAAATGCACCAACAGCTCCCCCTCAAGCCAAGCACTTTGGCTTAAGTCTTCATCTTTAATCTTCAATCACATCCTGCAATCCAATCATGGATTTGAATCTGCATAGCTTGTTTCCATCCAATGCTTTAGTGAGTAAATCTACACATTGCATATTAGTAGACACATATGTCAATTGAATGTCTTTACTAAGCAACTTTTCTCTCACATAGTGGTAATGAACCTCTATGTGTTTGGTTCTAGCATGATATATTGGATTAGCTGCAAGGTGAAGAGAGCTAGTATTATCTCCAAAGATAATTGGTGGCCTTGTATATAGGCCTAATTCTGTATATAGAAGCTTCAACCAGATAGCTTCTTGAGTTGCATTGGCAAGTCCTCTATACTCTGCTTCAGTAGATGACAAAGCTACTGTAGGTTGTTTCTTGGCTGACCAAGAAATAGGTTTGTCTCCTGCAAAACAAATGTAACCTGATGTGCTTCTCCTATCATCCTTGCATCCTGCCCAATCTGCATCTGAGTATACTTTAATGTCAATATCTGATGTATAAGGAAAGTACAAACCATGACTTTGAGTTCCTTTGAGGTACTTCAAGATTTTCTTTGCTGCCTCTAGATGAGGTAGCCTTGGTTTGTGCATGAATTGGCTTAACACACTAACTCCATATGCTATGTCAATTCTTGTCAACGTAGCATAATTCAAGCTACCTACCATACTTTGATATCATGTGATGTCTTGGACTTCTTCCCCTTCATGAGCACTTAACTTTAGGTTGGCCTCCATTGGAGTAGTTGAGTCTTTAGCATCCTGCAAGCCAAACTTCTTGACCATATCCTGTACATACTTCTTTTGTGTGATATATATACCTGAGTTGGTGTAGACTAACTCAAGACCTAAGAAGTACTTCAATAATCCAAGATCATTGATCTTGAACTCCTTCATCATCTGTCCTTTGATGTGTCTAATCCCATTGACATCATTACCTGTAATGATGATGTCATCAACATAAACACACAAGTAGATTACCTCTGTACTATTTTTCTTTATGAACAGAGAAGTATCAGCTTTGCTCATCACAAATCCTTGGTCTTGGAGATATGTTGTCAACCTGTAATTCCATGCTCTAGGTGCCTGCTTCAAACCATATAGAGCCTTCTTCAATTTACAAACATAATTTACCTTCTTGGGATCTTCATAGCCAGGTGGTTGTGACATGTAGACTTCTTCAGATATCCATCCATTCAAGAAAGCATTTTTGACATCTAGTTGGTACATGTTCCAATTCTTGGATGCAGCTACACTCACCAATATTCTGATAGTTGGCATCTTAGCCACAGGAGAAAATGTCTCCTCATAATCAATGCCTTGGGTTTGTGCAAAACCCTTGGCTACCAACCTAGCTTTGTACCTGTTGATTGTTCCATCTGAATTTCTCTTTAGCTTGTAGAACCATCTGGATCCTATCACCTTCATAGAGTCTTTCTTGGGTACCAAGTCCCAAGTATCACTCTCCTTGAGAGCTTCCATTTCTTCATCCATAGCTCCTTTCGATTCTGGTTTGGTGATTGCTTCTTCATAGGTACCTGGTTCTTCATTCAACAAATCCTTTGCAAGATATACAGAATGTTTAGTTACAAGTGATGTGTCATACCCAAATCTGATTGGTCTTTTGCTTTCTCTCTGAGATCTTCTAATTGCTTGAGTTGAGGATTTTGGTATATCCTCTAGCTTTTTCATCTTCATCTTTCCTTTGGACTTCCAAGCCTTGAATTCCTCAAGGTTTATTGTATCATCATCATCTGAGCTTGATTCATCTTTCTGGATTGGTTCCTCCTTGGTGAGCCTTGGGAAGTCTTCTTCCATATCATAGGGAAGACTAACCTTCCTGCATTCAGTCTCATACCATGAGTCATTCTCATCAAAGATGACATCTCTGCTTACGTTGAAGCCTTTGTTTGTTGGGTTGTAGAATCTGTATCCCTTTTGGTTCAAATCATAACCAATGAAGATACATTTTTCAGCTTTAGGGTCTACCTTTCCCCTTACCTGTGAGGGAATATGCACATATGCTACACAACCAAAGATTTTGCAGTGATCCAGAGAAGGTCTCTTACCATGCCAAGCTTCATATGGTGTCATGCCATCAAGTGATTTGGATGGCAACCTGTTGATGAGATAGGTGGCAGTAGATACACTTTCTACCCAAAGATAATTTGGCAATTTCTTTTCATTAAGCATAGACCTAGCTGTTTCTACTATGAGTCTATTCCTTCTTTCAGCTACCCCATTTTGTTCAGGTGAGTACCTTGTAGTAATCTCCCTTTTGATGCCTCTTTCTTGCAAGAAATCTTCAAACTCATTGGAGAAGTACTCTCCTCCACCATCTGACCTTAGCCTCTTCAAGCTTCTTCCTGTTTGGTTTTCAACAAGTGCAAGATACCTCTTGAAACAATTAAACACTTCATCTTTATGTTTCATAGAGTATAAAATGGTCCACCTGCTATAGTCATCAATGAAGGATACATAGTACCTTGAACCTGAAATGGAAGGGTCCTTGCTAGGTCCCCAAACATCTGTGTGTACCAAGTCTAGGTAGTCTTCATGCATGAAACCTTTCCTTGAATAGGGCAATCTGTGAGACTTACCAAACTGACATGCTCCACACTTATAAATCATGTGTTGCTTAGATACATTAGGTATCCCAAGCACACATTGATCCCTGCACATTTGCTTTAGAGTTCTTTCACCTATGTGGCCTAACCTCTTGTGCCATATTTCTAACTCTGAAAGTGTTTGATCCTTGTAATTATACAAAGCAATGTTCTTGGTGTCTTCTAGCTCAAAAGTAAACAATCTACCTGATTTCTCCCCTTTGGCAATTCTTTTGAAACCATGTCTTGGATCCTCCACATATGCTCCATGTTGAGTGAATCTGACCTGCAAACCTTTCTCCACAATCTGACCAACACTCATTAGATTCTTGGTGATGGTTGGTACATAGAGTACCCTGCTCAATAGGTTCTGGTTACCATCAGATGTCTTCACATTTCCAATCTTCACAACAGAGTGTTTAGTATCATCACCTGTTTGTACCTGATGTTTGCCCTTGGGTTCTTCCAAATCAGAAAGTAGTGCCACATTGCCAGCTACATGGTTAGAACATCCTGAGTCAATATAAAATAAATGATCATCATTTGTACCTGCCTTGGAGGTCATATTCATGATCAATAGGCAGTCATCTTGCTCCTCTGTGTAATTGTTGTAATCCCTTCTATTTCTGTATCCACCTTGGTAGTTACCATTGTGGTTATGGTTGTAATTGTTGTTGTATTGATTGTTGTATCCATTGTAGCCTTGGTGTTGGTTGAACCTGCCTCTACCTTGAGAGTATCCACCTCTTGAGTAGCCTCTTCCTCTCTGATTCTTGTAGTTCTTGTAGCATTCATCTGTGGTATGATTGGACAATCCACAAATTTTGCATGGTGATGAGTTGTAGGGTCTCCCCCTACCTGACTTACCTCCTCTGCCTCTTCCTCTAGAGGATCTACCTCTCCCTGCATAGTTTGCTTGGGAGGTAGAACCTTCTTCATCAACCTTCTTACTTTTACCTTTATCTTTAACCTTCTTATCAGTATATAGAGCAGAGGGGTTGTTACCTTTTGATTGATCTCCTACCTTTGTAAACTTTGCTTCATGTGTGAATAGTTGGCCATGAGTGTTGTGAGATCTGGGGTATGCATGTCCATGTAGAGGTCCATTGCAGTGGTGAAACTTTCCCACTGATCATCTGCCTTGAGTCCATTTGTTACTTGCCTGACTATTTTCTCTTCTTCAATCTCCTCTCCAATGCTTGCTAATTGGTCTGCCACATCTTTAATCTTTGTCACATACTCTGAGACTGATTGCTTGGGCTGCTTCCTAAGAGTTGTGAATTCAATCCACAGTTGATTCTTCCTGGCCCTTGTGTTGGAAGAGAAATATGTTGACAGAGTTTCCCAAGTCTCTTGGGAGGTCTTACAGTTCCTTACATGAGGTAAAAGGAAATCAGATATAGAGTTAAGAATATAAGACCTTGCCAAAGCATCCTTTGCACACCATTGGTTGAGTCTCTCTTGTTCATCCTTGGTGGGTATCCTCTAGCTTTGAATGAGGGCAATTCCTCATCTCCTGATATGTATCCAAATAATCTCCTTCCTTGTAGATATGTCTTCATCCTCAATGACCAAGCTTGGTAATTTTTCCTGTCCAATTTGTCAATGAATGAAGGAAAACCATCTCCCATGTTTACCTTATTTGCTCTGATACCACTGTTGGGAGAAATGGTTGGATGCACTCAAGAGATTGAGTTGAAGCTGCTAGACCTGCTTTGCTTCAGCCCTCCTTTGCTTCAGATATGCTTAGTACACTTGCTTAGCTTCCAAATGATACCAGGAAAGCATATATGTACTTTGCAAGTGATATGTGAAATGATCAAATCAAAACAGACTACTTGAGACTTCAAAAATTCTAGAAAACTTGCTATTTCTGTAATGACACCTGCTCAGTCTTTCACTCAGTGTGACCAGCACACTTACAATTGATATAATTCCTTCTGGACATATTAAATTAGCTTAACAAGCTACCATTTGCAAGTGGAATGAGAAGAAATGACAAACTATACTCTGAGAAATCACTTTAGCAAAATTGTAATTACCCCCGATATTTTAGGAACACAGCAGCAGAATACCAGAGTCGACTTCGAGCGGAATTTCTCTGTAATGGCTGAATCAATTGACTTCAAACTTTGTACGTGTGTAGAATACTTTAAGCTGAATCCAATGTGCTTTGAATCACTTGATTTGGTTCAGTAGATCCTGAGATATGCCTCTTTGAAGTTGACAGACTTGGAGATGATGACTCAGAGAAAACAGAGATAATGAATGTAATGATATGTATTAATTCACATTGATGTACATTCCCATTGACATGATAAATGATGGAGAGTGTTAATCTCCAAAAGAATAACCTACTCTTGAATTTAGAACACCTCTATATCAAGAGTAAGTCAAAACCTTCACTAAATTAGAGGTCCAATCTCCAAATTATCAAAAGTTGACAAATTCTGTGAAGAAGATAAAACACAGAAAGTCTGCTGCACAATTTCTTCTCATTGACCTATCAAACATGTAAAGTTTTCTATGAAATTTTGTATGGAGTGTCGCCTAGAGATTGCGCACCTCCTCCAAGTTAAAGTTCTCAAAAAGGTTTAGTATAACTTGAGAAATCAACTTCACAAGTTACCTATGTTCAAATCTGTACTTCTGAGAAGTCGATTTGACACCCCTAACTTCTTAACTTTGGTTCTCACAATGTCGAACCCGTTTTACCAAATCCTTTTGGCTGTAGATAGCTTATCTCTCAACTTAGATTTTGAGCTATCATATGTGTAAAACTTTATACTGTGCACTGAGCACTACTCAATTCTTTGGACTCGAAATGTGCGCCTGTTTCAGAGAGCTGTGAACACTCAACACATGTGAATGTTCCTACTAGCAATTCTCTTAACCTGTTTACAATTAGACTCTGAAATTCAAATCACAGACTCATTAACTAACAACTTAGATATCCTCAAAAGGATTTCACAAATGATCTACCACAGACGGAGTAGACGCAGAAACATCGGCCGCAACATTTCTTTCATTTCAGGAGAAGACTACAACTAAAAATGAGAGAGACTTCAACTCCTTTCTCATCTGCCTATTGACATTTACAATCACTAATATCTCTATTCCTATGCTCATCCATAGTCTCTCCTTGTCTTCTCTCTATATCCCGACATTTTCCAAAAGTATTTATAGGCAAATTTGTACAAGTCTATGACTAATCAAAGATCTAAGTGAACTATGTACATATGTGTACATTCCTCACATACTCTGAATGCATCTTCCTTCCAAGCTTCAAGAGTTGATCTCATCCTTCATTCTTTAGTCTTCAAACATTCAATTGGTGATTGATCTGCACCAACAGCTCCCCCTCAATCATCAATTGAGGTTTTCTCCTTTCTTCTTTATACCTGCCATGTCTTTAAACTTCTGTAGCTTTGGTCCATCCAAGCTCTTTGTAAGCATATCAGCTATCTGATCTTTTGTTGAAGTATGTATGACTTCAATCTTCTTATCCATCACTTTCTCTCTTAGAAAGTGATACTGAATCTCAATGTGTTTGGTCCTGGCATGGAAAACAGGATTAGCAGCTAAGTACAATGAACTCATGTTATCTCCATATATAATTGGTACCCCATGCACAATGTCAAAACTCTTCATCAAAGTCTTGAGCCAAATTACTTCCTTTGCAGCTTCAACCATGCCTTTATACTCTGCTTCTGTAGAAGATAAAGCAACTGTATGTTGCTTCTTGGAACACCATGAGATAAGTTTATCTCCCACATAACACATGTATCCAAAAGTTGACCTTCTATCATCTGGATTACCTGCCCAATCTGCATCACTATAAATTTTGATATTTGTATCTGAGGTAAACCCATAATACAAACCTTCATTGAGTGTACCCTTAATGTACCTCAACACTCTTTGACCTGCAATCCAATGCTCTTTCCTAGGACAATGCATGAATTGAGACAAAACTGCAACTGCATATGATAAATCAGGTCTAGTTAAAGTAGCATAGATAAGGCTACCAACCAAACTCTGATATTGTCTCATGTCCTTGAATTCTTCACCTCCAAACTTACTCAATTTGTGATTCACCTCCATTGGTGTAGGTGCTACCCTGCAATCATCCATTTTAAACTTGATTAACAAGTTCTTCAAATACCTTTCTTGAGTCACAAATACTCCATGTTGAGTATATGTAATCTCCATGCCCAAGAAATATGACAAGTCTCCCAAATCACTAATTTTGAACTCCTTTTCCATTTGCTTCTTGAGTCTTTGTATTCCTTCTTCATCTGTACCTGTAAGAATTATATCATCAACATATATGCACATGTATATGAAACCATTATCACTTGCTTTGACAAGCAAGCTACTATCTGCTTTAGACACCTGAAATCCAAGTTCCTTTAGGAACTTCACAAGTCTATAGTTCCATGCCCTTGGGGCCTGCTTCAAGCCATACAAAGCTCTCTTGAGCTTGCACACATGATCTGGATACCTTTTATCTCTGAACCCTTGAGGTTGCTCCATGAATACATCATCTGAAATATAACCATTCAAAAAAGCATTTTTCACATCAAGTTGACATAACTTCCAACCTTTACATGCAGCAATAGCAATAAGTGTCCTGATGGTTGTCATCTTTGCCACAGGACTATAAGTCTCATCATAGTCAACACCATAAGTCTGAGCAAACCCTTTGACAACAAGTCTAGCTTTGTATCTAGACACACTTCCATCTGCAAACCTTTTTGTCTTGTAGACCCACTTGCATCCAATGATTTTTTGACAATTTGGTTTTGGAACCAAATCCCATGTTTGATTCTCCAATAGTGCATCATATTCTTCCTGCATAGCTTTCTCCCATTTTTCCTTACCTTCTGCCTCTTCATATGTAGAAGGGTCTTCATCTGTATTCACCATATAAGCATAATCTTTTGTGGCCAAAAATGAAGTATCATAGCTATACCTTGTAGGTTGCCACTTATTCCTTGTAGACCTCCTAAGCTCTCCACTTCTTGAGGTTTCTGGTTCTTCATATTCAGGATCAAATCTTGGTGTTTCTTCCACTTCAACCTGCAATTCATTATTCTCTTGTTCATTAAATATCTGAACCTTTGATTTACCTTTCCTTTGGTTCACTTGTTCTTCATCACCTGTATTGATATTGATTGTACCTGCATATCAAGTACTTTGCTCATCAAATGTAACATCTTTAGAAACCATGAATTGTTTTGTAGATGGACTCCACAATCTATAGCCCATCTGCTTATCATCATAACCAATGAAAACATATTTTTCAGCTTTAGGCTCCAACTTGTGCCTTAATTGTGATGGCACATATGCATATGCCACACATCCAAAAACTCTGCAATGATCCAAGGTAGGTCTCTTACCCCACCAAGCCTCATATGGTGTCATACCCTGCAAGGCTTTACATGGTAACCTATTGACCAAATAAGTGGTTGTATTTACAGCCTCAGCCCACAAATAATTAGGGCAATTTTTTTCCTTCATCATGGATCTTGCAAACTCAACAAGTGTTCTATTTCTCCTTTCTGCAACACCATTTTGTTTAGGAGAGTACCTGCAAGTAACTTCCCTTTTTATACCTGCATTCCATAAGTAATCACTGAACTCATTAGAGAAATACTCTCCCCCTCCATCTGACCTTAATCTCTTCAACTTATGACCTGTAATTCTCTCTGCATATGCATGATAGTGTTTAAAAGTATTAAACACTTCTGACTTATCTTTGATCACATAGATAGTGATCCATCTAGTAGCATCATCAACATAAATCACATAATACCTTGACCCATTTATACTGAAATCTTTTGATGGTCCCCACACATCTGTGTGTACCAACTCAAGTTTCTCTGAGTGCACAAAACCATGCTTGGAGTAAGAATTCTTATGAGCCTTACCTAATTGACATGCCTCACATTTGTATGTCATATGTTGACCTGCAACATTAGGCAATCCAAGCACTGAACCATTGTTAACCATATCTTTAATACCTCTTTCATTGAAATGTCCAAGCCTCTTGTGCCAAAGATCTAACTCAGAGATCTTATGTCCTCCATATGTGAACATAGCATGACCAATATTGCCTTGAATCTTCAATGTAAATAATCTTCCTTCCTTTTTCCCTGAAACAATCTGTTTATACCCTTGGCTAGGGTCTTCCACATATACTCCATCATTAGTGAATCTTACTTCATATCCCTTTTCAACAATTTGTCCTACACTTATCAAGTTTTTAGGGATTGTAGGAACATACAAGACCTTACTCAATAAGGTGCTACCATCCTTGGCCTTCACTGATCCAATCGACTTCACATTGTGCTTTGTGTTGTCACCTGTCTAAACAACATGATTAAAAACATTATTCTCCAAATCAGTCATCAAGGATATATTACCACTCAGGTGATTGCTACACCCTGAGTCAATGTAGAAAACTCTTTGATCTTCACTCTGCCTTTCACAAGTTGCATTCATTATCAATGTTGAATCCTCTTTTTGATCTGAA
Organism: Ceratopteris richardii; assembly: GCA_020310875.1. Lineage (NCBI taxonomy): Eukaryota > Viridiplantae > Streptophyta > Polypodiopsida > Polypodiales > Pteridaceae > Ceratopteris > Ceratopteris richardii. The sequence continues at coordinate 185,786 of MU260383.1, forward strand.
GCATAATTGTAGTAGGTGTTGTTATATTGTTGACTTTGGAATCCTCTACCTGCATTTCTTCCAAAGTAACTCCTACCACCTCTGCCTCTGAAATTACCTCTTTGATTTCTGCCACCTCTTCCTCTTTAATTATAATTTTGATTGTATCCACTATTATTCTGATTATTATGCCAACAATCATTAGCTAAGTGATTTGTCTTACCACAAATCCAGCAAGCTTTGCCTCCATCCTTGTTGTTTCTGCCTCTTCCTCTACCTTTGCCACCTCCTCTTCCTCTTAGGAAGTTGGCTTGAGTAGTTGTTCCTTCATCTTCACCTGCTTGTTGTTTTCCTTTGCTATTCTTCTTCTTGTCCTTTGAGTACATTGCATGACCTGCACTCTTGTCACCATCTCCTTTAACATCCTGCTCAAATGTTAGCATATGACCTAGCAATTGATTTAAATCAGGAGTGAAATGGTCAAGTGATAATTCTGTAGACAGAATGAATGGCTTCCATTTTTCATCACCTCTCAAACCTGTAAGGATTTGCCTTACCAATTTATCCTCCTCAATATCCTCATCAACAGCTCCTAATGCATCTGCAATGTCTTTCATCCTTGTTACATAGTCTGAAATAGATTGAGAGGCCTTCTTCTTAAAGGTTGTAAACTCTGCCCATAAGGATGCCCTCCTTGACTTTGTAGTATTCTGGAAATGCTCCTCCAAAGCATTCCAAATATCAGTTGCACTTTCAAGACCTCGAATATGAGGTAACAAGTAATCATTGACTGCCATATATATAATGCTCCTAGCTTGAGCATCTTTCTTCATCCAATTTTTCAAATCTGCTAACTCTTCCCTAGTTGGACACTAGGATCTCTGAACTGTGGCTTCTCTTCTTCTCCTGTGATGTAAGCAATTAAATCTTTGCTCATAAGATGAGCTTCCATCCTCATTGACCATGCAGGATAGTTTTCCCTATCCAATTTCTCTATCTGTAGAGAATCTCCCATCTTGTGTTTACCTGTGTATTGAAACCTTCAAGCTTTATAAACAATATATGTACCTTTACTTCGAATTAGACTCCTTTTGTCCTTCTTGATGTCGTATGGTCTTCTCCTCTTGCTTTGCCTTCAAACTTTCACCTTTTAGTTCTTCAAATGTTGAATTTCTTGAATCTGCAGCAGTCGGGACCTTCCTTTCCTTGATTTGATGTCTCCTGCTCTGATACCACTGATGGAGAGTGTTAATCTCCAAAAGAATAACCTACTCTTGAATTTAGAACACCTCTATATCAAGAGTAAGTCAAAACCTTCACTAAATTAGAGGTCCAATCTCCAAATTATCAAAAGTTGACAAATTCTGTGAAGAAGATAAAACACAGAAAGTCTGCTGCACAATTTCTTCTCATTGACCTATCAAACATGTAAAGTTTTCTATGAAATTTTGTATGGAGTGTCGCCTAGAGATTGCGCACCTCCTCCAAGTTAAAGTTCTCAAAAAGGTTTAGTATAACTTGAGAAATCAACTTCACAAGTTACCTATGTTCAAATCTGTACTTCTGAGAAGTCGATTTGACACCCCTAACTTCTTAACTTTGGTTCTCACAATGTCGAACCCGTTTTACCAAATCCTTTTGGCTGTAGATAGCTTATCTCTCAACTTAGATTTTGAGCTATCATATGTGTAAAACTTTATACTGTGCACTGAGCACTACTCAATTCTTTGGACTCGAAATGTGCGCCTGTTTCAGAGAGCTGTGAACACTCAACACATGTGAATGTTCCTACTAGCAATTCTCTTAACCTGTTTACAATTAGACTCTGAAATTCAAATCACAGACTCATTAACTAACAACTTAGATATCCTCAAAAGGATTTCATAAATGATCTACCACAGACGGAGTAGACACAGAAACATCGGGCGCAACATTTCTTTCATTTCAGGAGAAGACTACAACTAAAAATGAGAGAGACTTCAACTCCTTTCTCATCTGTCTATTGACATTTACAATCACTAATATCTCTATTCCTATGCTCATCCATAGTCTCTCCTTGTCTTCTCTCTATATCCCGACATTTTCCAAAAGTATTTATAGGCAAATTTGTACAAGTCTATGACTAATCAAAGATCTAAGTGAACTATGTACATATGTGTACATTCCTCACATACTCTGAATGTATCTTCCTTCCAAGCTTCAAGAGTTGATCTCATCCTTCATTCTTTAGTCTTCAAACATTCAATTGGTGATTGATCTGCACCAACAATAAACATTGCCAAATGGTACTCAGAGGTGTAGACTATGAAAGAGTCCTCACACACTCAAGTTTTGATCCACAATTGCCTCGGGATATGAGCTGAAGTACCTACGACTTTTTGATTGCATCTTTTATAGAGAATGAGTTGAGATTTGAATTTGAATTCAAATTCAAATCTCCTATAATCACTACTCTAAAAGTAAGGAGATATTCTCTCCAATTACACCATCCAAATTCCACGACTCTAATCAGTTAGGTGTGTATACATAATGCCAAGTTATTTAGACTTTTACAAGGAGTAAAATGTAATAACACATAGGCAAGTGTTCCTATGGTTCTAGCTTCACATAGTGATACCCTCCAAGGGTTCCAAGCCAATCTTCCAAAGTTCCAAGCCAAGTGTGAAGGCTTGAAATGCACCAACAGATACCTCAAGGAAGTGAGGTGGTAGTGCCAAAACTTGCTTAGTACTTACCCTATTTCACTTCAAGGTTATGTGGTAGGCCCTCCTATCTTTCAAATAACACCAAATAAATACCTATGTACTTTGGAGATGATGCTTCAAACAATTAGATCAAAATAGATAATTTTACAAGTATTTAGTGACCAAAAACTTGCTATTTTGGTAATTGGCACTTGCTAGATCTTTTGCTCAGTGCTCCGAGTATAGTAGCAATTGATCAAAATCCTTTTGAGGGTATCTAATTAGCTTAGATAAATAATTATTACAAGTCAAATCACTTAAAATGATAGACTATACACTGAGCAATCAACTTAGAAATTGGATGCTTACCCCTGACGTTTTAGGGATTGTACAGTACAAGACCAAAGAGCACGTGGAGGTAGATTTCTCCCAAGTTGCTGAAGCAAATGTTTTCAAATTTTCATAGCCTTAAGTAGACTTTGATATGGTTCCAACAAGCTATAGAACATCAAAAAGATGGAGAGGTCACTAAGATATGATTTAACAAAGTTCACTATACTGAGTGGACATAGCAAAGAAATCAATAGAGTTACTCAATGATGTATATGTATTATGGAACATGATTTTACAAGATCTTTGGCAAGAAATGATGCCCACTGATAGTGATATGAGTAGTCTATGAAGTGAGCTACTCAACTCCAATAAGTGATCAATGGAAGAGCTTCAAAAGGAGGCCTCAATGACCAAGAGTTTACAAGTCTCTTTTATAATGACTTTCTTCAGTTTTGAATTTGAAATTCAAATTTGGCTCTCACTAAAAAGTGATCCCGTTGATCTAGGAGATATTCTCTCAACATAAATTCGTAACTAGTGTTCTATCTACCTTGACAAGTTTGTAGTCTTTTACAAGATTCTTCAAAGGTATAGATCTTTTTTACAATCGTAAATCATTAAGCTAATACAAGGTATGGTTCATATGAGCCATTAGAATATTCTTCAAGGTCTAGCCAGATGTGAAGGCTTGGATTCACACCAACAAAAAGTACAAGTTAATAAGTTTGATAATAATCTATAATCTATAATTTAATAATTAGAGATAATAGTATTGATAATAAATTTGATGACTATGGATGCAAAGTTGATGTTATTATGTTGATATTTTTTGTTATTATATTGATGCTATTATGTTCATATTGTTATGATGTAAGAGAAAATATTTGTTTCACTTTCAGGAGCAATGGAAAACACAGAATTGTTGAATTTCAAAGCAATGTTACAATAATATTTTCTCATAGGAAAATTTATAAAAAACAAGTGGGATGAATGTTCCTTCAAATAGGATTAAGGTTCAAAAATCTTTTGATTTCACACATAAAAAAGACATGAAATGGTTTGCTAACACTTATGATCATGAAGGAAACTTCAAGGCAAATGTAAATTTATTTAGGATAGATGTAGGATCTACATATGGTGATATGGGAAATATTGTTCATGTTAAAGAAGATGTAAATGCACAAGGCACACCATGTTTTATGTGTAAAGTGCTTCTTGA
>MU260383.1:207500-212500 GCA_020310875.1 Ceratopteris richardii
GCTCTACTCTTCTAGTTTCAGCCTATAAAGTTTCATGGAGAAAGCATACTTGAGCTAGGAGAAATTAGCAAAATACTGAAGGTATGTCATTTCAGTGACTAGGAATTTCTGTAGAAGCAAAGTTCTTGGTTTTGACTATCATTTCTCAAAGTTTGGAGTGGCAATGAGTTAATGGTGACCATAGAGGTGTTCTAGTGTCACATTAATTCATTTCTTGTGGTGTTTCATACATCTACAAGTGGTATCAGAGCAGAAAGATTCTCGAGAGCAGAAGGCGACAAAGGTACGAGAAGTTTTGTAAAGTTTTCCATTAAAGTTTGAAAGGTGAAGCATTTGAAGACACAAGGCATCAAAAGGTTACTTCAAAAGTATCCTCATACAAAAATAACTTCAAAAGGTATAATCCTTTATCCTTTAAGCTCACAGGTTGCAGCAGAAGGAAAGAACTATGGCAGATCATATCTCCATTGACAAACTGGACAGAGATAATTACCTCGCATGGGTAATGAGAATGGAAGCCTTACTTATGAGTAAGGATCTCATGGTATATGTAACAGGTGAAGAAGAGAAGCCAGTATTTGAAGATGAAAGCCGACCAAAGAAAGAAGAACTTGATGCTTTAAAGCATTGGCAGAAGAAGGATGCAAGTGCAAAAGCCTACATCTACAATACAATCTCAGATCATTTGCTACCACACATCAGAGGATTGGAATCATCAGAAGATATATGGAATGCATTGGAATATCATTTCCAAAGCACTACTAAAGCACGGAAAGCAAGTCTATGGTCAGAGTTTACAACATTCAAGAAGAAGCCAAGTCAAACCATTAGTGATTATGTCACTAAGATGAAGGATCTAGCAGATAGTCTTGGATCCATAGATGAAGATGTTGAAGATCACAGATTGATTGCTCAACTACTTGCAGGCTTGAGAGGGGATGAAAGGTGGAAACCTTTTGTCTTATCAACAGAACTTCATTAAATCATTATGTTCCAGATTTGAACCAGTTGCTTGGTTTGATGCTCACATATGAGCAAGACTTGAAGGGAGATGGAGATAAAGGTCAAAGTTCTGCAATGTACATGAAGAATAAGAAGAAAGGAGATAAAGGTAAAGCAAAGGATGAAGAGGAGTCTAATTCTCAAGCTTATTATGCAAGAGGTAAAGGCACTGGCAGAGGAAGAGCAAGAGGTTTTGGAAGAGGAAGAGGTAATCAAAATAACAACAAAAAGGCTTGCTGGATCTGTGGATTGAGTAATCATTTGGCTCATGACTGTTGGCACAACCAACAAGGATCAAACCAGAATCAAAACAACAATAGCAGAGGTCGAGGTGGAAGATATCAAAGTAATTTTCAAAGAGGTAGACAAAGTCAAAGAGGAGGCTATGGTAGAGGTGGAGGAAGAAGTTGGGGACAGAATCAATCCTACAACACCACCTACTACAACTATGCAAATGACACACAGAATGAAAGTCATACATCATTGATGATGAATTCAATCAGCACATCAGACAAAGAAGATCTAAAGGTATTTTACATTGACTCTGGATGTTCTAATCATTTGTCAGGAAACATAGAATTGATGTCAGATTTGGAAAAAGGCATTTCTAGTCACACAGTTCAAACTGGTGATAATACAAGACATAGTGTACATTCAATTGGAAAAGTGAAATGCAAGAGTGGAGCAGATTTGCTAACCAATGTTTTGTATGTTCCTACAATACCTAAAAACTTGATTAGTGTGGGACAGATAGTTGAAAAAGGTTTTCAAGTCAGGTTTACAAATGAAGGAGTATTTGTGGAAGATCCAGAGAATGGATATAATCAGATTGTCTCTGGTAAGAAAGAAGGTAGACTCTTTACTTTAAGAGTGCAAGGGAACATTGGTCAAGCTTTGCTCACACATGGTGAAGCAGTGATTACAGAACTTGATCTCTGGCATAAGAGATTAGGTCATTTCAATGAAAGAGGAATTAAAGCTATGGTTGCTAATCAGTCTGTACTAGGATTACCAAATGTACAAAGTCAACATATGGTTTATAAATGTGAAGCATGTCAAATGGGTAAAGCACACAGGTTACCATTTCAAAAGAAAGGATTCAAACATGATGGAGTACTTGAGCTCATTCATACAGATGTATGGGGACCAACAAAAGAAGGATCTATCAGTGGCTCAAGGTATTATGTTCTTTTCATTGATGATGCTACAAGATGGATAACATTATATGTTTTGAAGGAAAGATCAGAAGTGTTTGGAGCCTTCAAGCATTTTCATGCATATGCAGAGAGAGTAACAGGTCAAAAGCTTAAGAGACTGAGGTCTGATGGAGGGGGAGAATATTTCTCCCAAGAGTTCAATGATTATCTTTGGAATGCAGGTATTAAGAGAGAAATAACTTGCAGGTATACACCACAACAAAATGGTGTAGCAGAAAGAAGGAACAGGACTTTGGTTGAGTTTGCTAGAGCTATGCTAAAGGAGAAGAACTGTCCAAATTATCTTTGGGCTGAGGCTGTAAATACAGCTACATATCTTGTGAATAGATTACCATGTGCAGCTCTGAATGGAATGACTCCATATGAAGCTTGGTGGGGTAAGAAACCAACACTAGATCATTGTAGAGTGTTTGGATCAATTGCATATGCTTATGTGCCATCACAGCTTAGGCATAAACTTGAACCAAAGGCAGAAAAATATGTGTTCATTGGTTATGATGAAAAGCAGATGGGTTACAGATTGTGGAATCCTCTAACCAAACAATTTATTGTTTCTAGAGATGTTACATTTGATGAACATAAAAGTTGGTATGCAGATCAAAGTCATACAGCTGAAGAATTTGAAGAAGAGGTAAGAAGATGTGAGAAAGGAAAATCAATTGTGCAGGTAAATAGAGATGAAGACTATATGCAAGCAAGTACATCCACAAGTGGATTAACAAGAAGAAATGAAGAAGCTCCTATATTTGATGAAGAAGTGTATCCAGAAACTTATGAAGAATGTGAACCAAGAAGGTCAAGCAGGACAAGGAGACAACCAGAAAGGTATTCTTATGATACTTCTTACATAACTCATAAGAACTATGCATATATGGTCAAAGATGATGAAGAACCTCAGAACTATGATGAAGCTAAAGGTAAAAAGCAATGGGAAGAAGCAATGAAGGAAGAGTTCAATGCACTGGAGGAGAACAAGACATGGGAACTTGTTCCTAAACCAAATGGTAAGAAAGTAATTGGAAATAAATGGGTTTATAAAGTGAAGAAGCTTGCAGATGGAAGTATAGCCAGATACAAAGCTAGATTGGTGGTGAAAGGCTATGCCCAGACCTATGGCATAGATTATGATGAGACATTCAGTCCTGTAGCTAAGATGTCAACTATAAGGACAATCATTGCTATTGCAGCTTCAAAAGGATGGACTCTAAGTCAATTGGATATAAAGAATGCGTTCTTGAATGGATACATATCAGATGAGGTATACATGGAACAACCTCAAGGGTTTATAGATTCCAGGTATCCAAATTTTGTTTGCAGGTTGAGAAGAGCATTGTATGGATTGAAGCAAGCTCCAAGAGCTTGGAACTATAGACTGGTAAAGTATCTCAATGATCTTGGATATCAAAGTTCAAAAGCAGATTCAAGCCTACTTATCAAAAGAACAGAGGAAGGTACAATCTACATTTGTATTTATGTAGATGACATTATAATCACAGGTACTTCAGATGAAGGAATCAAGGAGGTAAAGAGATTACTTGAGAAAGAGTTCAAGATCAGTGACCTAGGAAAGTTGTCATACTTTCTTGGAATGGAAGTCACTTATATAGATCATGGCATATATGTGTCACAAGAAAGGTATCTTCTGAACTTGTTGAAGAAGTTTGATATGGAAAATTGCAGAGAAGCTTCAACTCCACTTGAAGTTAATCACAAGCTCAGTAAATATGATGGTGCAGACTACAAAGATATGAGGAAGTATCAATCTCTTGTGGGTAGTTTGATTTATGCTACACTAACAAGACCTGATCTTAGTTATGCAGTGGGAGTTTTGTCACAATTCATGCATTGTCCAAAGGACCCACATTGGATTGCAGGTCAAAGAGTTCTCAGATATATCAAAGGAACTATAAAAGAAGGATTATATTATCCTTTTACATCAGATTTGAAGTTGAGAGCCTATAGTGATTCAGATTGGGCAGGTAACCAGGATGACAGAAGATCAACTCATGGTTACATGATATACATTGGTGATAAGCTTGTAAGTTGGTGTTCCAAGAAACAACATACAGTAGCATTATCATCAACTGAAGCAGAGTACAAAGGACTTGTGGAAGCAGCTAAGGAAGTCATATGGATGCAGACATTGTTCAAGAGCTTAGGCATTGATCAAGGTACACCTACAATACATGGAGATAATATGAGTTCACTTTATCTTGCAGCAAATCCAGTATTTCATGCAAGGACAAAGCACATAGAGATACAGTATCATTTTCTCAGAGAAAAGGTAATGGAGAAGGAGATTGAAGTGGAGTACATTTCCACTAAAGATCAGTTAGCAGACATAATGACAAAGAGCTTGGATGGTGTGAAGACCAGCAGATTTAAAAGCATGGCAGGAGTAAAAGAAAAGAAGAAGATATGAAGAAACAGGGAATGTCAATTAGTGATTGAGGGGGAGCTGTTGGAGAAACAATCACTAACTGAACATATATTTGAAGGTCAAATCTTAGGAAGAAAACCCCATGCCTATGTGAAGGGACAAATTCACAAGTGTATCATACTTGTAAAGTTAGTTCACTTTAGTTCTAGAAGTTTTTTAAAAATCACGGGAATGAGAAAATCTATATAAGTTAGTTAGTATTAACTGACGCGAAGAGAAGAAGAAGGAGGAAGACAATGAGAAAGTGAGAAGAACTCATTTTTGTATGACTGAGTATAGTCGAGCTTCTCTGAGTGAGAAAGCATCTGTAAAACTTCTGAGTTTTTATAGTTATGAGAAGA
>MU260384.1:5000-7500 GCA_020310875.1 Ceratopteris richardii
TTGGAAGCTAAAACTTTGCACAGAGGTCAAGCAACTCTCGACTTAGACTTGTACAAAATCATTTCACAATTGATCTACTGTAGAAGGAGAACACGCAGAAACATCGGGCGCAAAATATTTTTTCTTTACTCAGAAGAATTACAACTGAGTGATGAGAGCTAACTCAAAATCACTTTCCTCTATCTCATAACTTCTATCTCCCTCATTCTTGACTTCTAACTATTGTCACATATGCTCTCATACATGCCCCGACTTTTCTCAAAGTATTTATAGATAATTTGTACATGATTCTTACTGAACAAAAGATCTAAGTCATCTATGACTATGCTAATGTACATATATGTACACTTCTCTTGTCCTCTGAATGTAATCTTCTTCCACACTTTAGGAATTGATTCTTCCTTCATCATTTGATCTCCCAAGCCTTCAATTGGTGATTGGTCTGCACCAACAGCTCCCCCTCAATCATCAATTGAGGTTTTCTCTGTCTTCTTTATACTTGCCATGTCTTTGAACCTTTGTAACTTAGGTCCATCCAGACTCTTTGTCATCATATCTGCCACTTGTTCTTTTGTTGGAGTATACATCACTTCAATCTCTTTATCTAGTACCTTTTCCCTCAAGAAATGATACTGAATCTCTATATGCTTAGTCCTGGCATGAAAAACAGGGTTAGCTGCCAAATACAAAGAACTCATATTGTCTCCAAAAATTATTGGAGTACTATGATCAAACTCAAAACTTTTCATCAAGGTCTTCAACCATATCACTTCCTTTGCAGCTTCTACCATTCCTTTATACTCAGCTTCTGTGGATGATAAAGCAACTGTGTGTTGCTTCTTTGAACACCAAGAAACTAACTTATCTCCAACATAACATAGATATCCATGAGTAGATCTTCTATCATCTGAGTCACCTGCCCAATCTGCATCACTAAACACTTTGATTCTTGTGTCAGAAGTGAAACCATAATACAGACCTTCACTTAGGGTTCCTTTGATATATCTGAGTACCCTTTGGGCTGCAATCCAATGAGTCTTCTTTGGACAATGCATGAATTGTGACAACACACCTACTGCATATGATAGATCTGGCCTTGTCAAGGTAGCATAGATTAGACTACCTACCAAACTCTGATATTTCTTCATGTCATTGAACTCTTCACCTCCATACCTACTTAATTTATGATTTACCTCCAATGGTGTGGTTGAGGTCTTGCAATCTTCCATGTTAAACTTGACTAGAAGATTCTTCAAATATCTCTCTTGTGAAACATATACTCCATGTTGAGTATACACAATCTGCATTCCTAGAAAATAAGATAAGTTTCCCAAGTCACTTATCTTAAACTCCTTCTCTATTTGCTTCTTGAGTTCATTGATTCCTTGAGCATCTGTTCCTGTAACAATAATATCATCAACATAAATGCACATGTAAATATATCCATTTTCACTTGCCTTCACTAGCAAGCTACTATCTGCCTTTGATACTTGAAATCCACATTCATTCAAGAACTTGACCAATCTGTAATTCCAAGCTCTTGGGGCTTGCTTCAACCCATATAAAGCTCTCTTGAGCTTACACACATAATCTGATCCAATTGATTCCATGAAGCCTTCTGGTTGCTCCATATATACTTCATCTGCAATGTATCCATTTAGAAATGCATTCTTCACATCCAATTGTGATAATTTCCATCCCTTGCAAGCAGCAATAGCAATCAATGTCCTAATTGTAGACATCTTAGCAACAGGACTAAAGGTTTCATCATAATCTACCCCATAAGTTTGGGCATAACCTTTGACCACAAGTCTAGCCTTGTATCTAGACACCTTACCATCTGCAAACCTCTTTGTTTTATATACCCACTTGCATCCAATGACCTTCTGATTCTTTGGTCTTGGTACTAGTTCCCAAGTTTCATTTTCAAGTAGAGCATCATACTCTTCTTGCATTGCCTTCTCCCAATTCTGTTTACCTTTGGCTTCTTCATAAGTGGTTGGATCTTCTTCTGTTTTCACAATGTAGGCATAATCTTTTGTTGTTAGGAAAGATGTATCATAACTATACCTTATAGGTTCTTTCCTTTCCCTTGTAGATCTTCTGATTTCTGCACTTCTTGAAGTTTCAGCCTCATTTGATTCTGGATCAAATCTTGGCCCTTCTTCTACATGATCTTGCACTCTACATCTAGAGTCAACTTCATCAACAATTTCTTCACAAACTTTTACCTTTGCCTTTCCTTTCCTTTGAATTTCTTCAACACCTGTATACTCATTTGGTGATCCTGTATACCACATATTTTGCTCATCAAATGTCACATCTTTAGTAACAAGAAATTGCTTTGTGGATGGACTCCACAACCTATAACCCATCTGTCTATCATCATATCCAATAAACACATACTTCTCTGCCTTTGGTTCTAGCTTATGTCTTAATTGTGAAGGAACATAAGCATATGCAATACATCCAAATACTTTACAATGATCAAGACTAGGCT
>MU260384.1:15000-42500 GCA_020310875.1 Ceratopteris richardii
CCAAATTCAAAATCCGTGCATGTTTTGAGCTCAAAAAAATGGGTTTTTTCAAAAATACTCAAAAAAGAGTTATTTCCCTCCTAAACCTCACATTTTCATACCTAGGTCCCAAAAAGTCATCTTTTCCCACTAGTTTCACTCTGTAGCACACCATTGAAGCTCCTCTTTCTACACTTCAATCTATCTGCATCTCCTATCTCGAATTACTATTGTAGCTTGAAGACTTTTAGCTTCAATGGCAATAGCTAAAGCGTCTAGGCGACCGAAAGATGAAATCCTCAGAGTAAGATGTCACAATATCAAGGCCACAGATGGACAGTGGCTATCACATGAGTACTCCAAAGGTGCATGGGTGTACATGCAACCCTCTAGAGTTGGGCCTCATCGAGTTAGAGATCGTGGAAACTTAGATCTTCATTGGAAGGGAAAGTTACTTGGCTTCAAGAAGCACAGAGACAATGGGATGGTTGCTATTGTACAACATGTTTTTACAATGGCAACTATGAAACTTGAAAACTCTAGTAGAATGAGATATCCTATGAATTGTAAGTATTACTCTACAATATTTTATGTTTTCTTGTGTCGGATATATTTCTGAACTATTTAGATATGTTTTTGTTTGTTTCAGATATATTTCCTTCTACTTTGCTGGAAGATCAACCACTTCATAGTCTTACAGGTACTTTCGAGGCATTGCATGCAGATGTTGGTGCACTAGTCTTTCCAGAAATATCTCCTGCTCAACTTTACCATGTTAGAGTTTTCTTTTACACACATAGATATGTTGTACCCTCTACAATGAATGGTTTTGGAAGGTTAGAGAGAATTGAAGTACATTCTCTTCTTAGCTTGGAGTGGCCAAAACCTGGTATATGGTCCGTATCATCTTTGAAGCAAAAGATGGTAATGGATATACATAACTCTTTGAAATTCACAAAAGTTTCTAGGTCTGTAGGTTTGCACTGGTCTTTTCCCATTCATTTTTTTGTATATTTATTCCAAGGATTCTCATTCCAAGAGACTTCCACCATGTTCATGTGTAAAGATATCACATATGAGCAAGTCGAAAGTCTTCTTGGTGAAGATTGGGGTTTGATAGAAGGAATTGCAAAAGGTGATAAATATCTTTGTAAAATAGGTGGAACAGGTATAGGATTTTGATATTTGAAACAACGTACTTCATTATACATCAGATTCTACTATGATCATTGGATGTGCAAACTTGGCAAATGGATACCATTTCAAAGTTCAGAGGGATCTTTACAGTCATTTGAAATAAAGCTTAGATTGCCCAATAATGAAACAGAAACTATTTTAGTGAATAATCATTGGGCCTTGGCTAATCTGAGAGAACACTTGATGATTATGGGGTTTGAAGGACTAACTCAATCCAAATTCAAAATTCGAGGACATAAGGTGAGAAATGTTTCGGGCTTTTGTTAAAGTAATCTTTTCATTATTGTTTATTTTACTTTAATGACTTCAATTTCTTGCAAATTGATTATAGGTGGGCAGAAGAATGGAATACAAAATGAAAGTCCCTGTAGATTGGAGAAAAGATGGAACAAAACTCTTATTCTCATAGTTCTTTTGCAACCTGATAATGTCACTTCTTGGGCCCCAGTCATTGTATCTCATAGTTTTTTCACTTTCAAGAACCTTGTAAAAAGTAGGACAATTGATTCATGTTAGATATTGTATATACCTTCTTCTCTGATCCCTTCTCTCCCACTAAGATATCTAAAAATCCTCTTGATCTAGAATTGTTCTAGAAATACTTTACATCATGGATGAGCATCACAAATTTTATGATGCATTCTTGCATTTGCAAACACTTCAAGTTGTACAATCATTGATACCAATGATTTGTAAATTTTGTAAGATTTGATATTTGTAATGAAAACATGTTTACTCTCACATTTTTGTAGTCTACAACTCTGCATTTATAATTTCTCTTGGTGATTATTCAATTTTTGCTTTTATATAGAGTACGTTCAAGTTCACAATAATAGTATTTTATTGGTTAATTTTCTCAATAGATGATCATTTATGAAGTTTGAAATACAAAGGATATAACTAAAAAATGCCATTCATGTTAGATATACTCAATACTTACTCCTCAAGTACCACAAATGATCCATGGTGCTCTAAGTTATAAGGCCCCCATTATGAGGAGAAACCACTTTGAGAGTACAAACATGCATGGAACCTTAACTTATAAGTTATATGAGTTTTATATGTGAAAATTTATGGTAATAAATGGCCTTTGTGATTGATGCCATGAAGTAAGTGGGGCATAAAAGTTTTGCCAATTTGAATGCCATTCAAGCTGAAAATAAAGGCCCTCTGGTGCCATGGAATTTCCCCATAGAACCTTAATGGGAGGAGTTCAAAGGGGGATTTCTGCCTTATGTGGGGTATAGAGGCACAACAAGAATGCTACACATGAGGATATTATCCTAAATTATACTTTGCAAACTATTTTATCTCATGTGACTATGTTTGTTTATATTGGCTCCCATTGTAGAAGTTGTATATGCATGGATCACTATAGAGTAAGTGACTTGTTAGAAATAAGTTCCCCGACTCTAAAAATCTAAATAATAAAGTTTCATATCCACTAAAAATAACCTTGCATGGCATCAAAAGTATCAAAAAAGAGGAGCCATAGAAACATGGGATATGTCTTCGCAAGAGTCTTGTAGAGGCCTATTGTGTGTTTATATGGATGAACTTTCTTTGTGCTTTTGAGGCCATGCAAGTTTATTTCTAGTGGATATGAAACTTTATTATTACAAATTGAATGTCCATGAAACTCATTATGTGCTCAACTCAATTTACCAATGGAAAAATGACTTTATAACCATAAATGATTTGCTCTGCACACATAGCATGTTCACTTGAGTGCATATGATTGTGAACATATGATATAGATCAATGTGGAGTTGAGCATGTGTAAGAAAGGTTATGAAAAAATATATTACCAATGAGATAATTCTAATTACAAAACATCTCTTCAAGAAGAATGATCACATAGTCATATATGCTCCTATCTAGTTCTTGGGTTGCATAATTTTCCTAAAATTTGCAAGAATTAATACTTATTTCCAGCATTTGATGACTTTGCATGACCTCAAAGCACCAAAAAAGGTTTATATCTCATGAATGGTTTAGATTTTGGAGAAATGGATGCTATCATCATGTCCAGAACATGCAAAAACCCTAAGATTGACTGTTTATTTGTCCAATTCTGACATCTAGAGCCTTGGAAACCTCAAAAAGCACCAGAAAAGGGGCAGCCACAAAAGCGCGGGATTGGCCTCTGCAAAACTTTTGCAGAGGCCAATCCCGCGCTTTTGTGGCTGCCCCTTTTCTGGTGCTTTTTGAGGTTTCCAAGGCTCTAGATGTCAGAATTGGACAAATAAACAGTCAATCTTAGGGTTTTTGCATGTTTTGGACATGATGGTAGCATCCATTTCTCCAAATTCTAAACCATTCATGAGATATAAATATTTTCATAGAATTTATGGTTTTACAATGGTTTCCTTTGTGTTTATGACATCATCTCCCTCTCAAAGCGATAAGTTCCATGTGAAGTAGCTATGTAACTATGATATTTTTTGGAAATTGAATCTTCATAGTTATTGGTCTTCTTAGAGTTCTTTATATGTTGTATTGGAACACGATGATGATGGATATCCATGATGGTACTAGAAAGGGATTGTAGTATATCTAGCTAAAGAATCAAGGGCATGATTCTCATGATGGATATTACTCCTTTTCTGACTCAGATGATGATCTTTTGATGTGGAATGGTGATCGTGGAAGTCTTAAACCCAGCTTGTATCTTCTTCCTAGGACATTTGAATATGATGTGGTAAGTGACAATACAACTCCCTTCTTTCAAATTTTAGGTTCATGGACCTTATTATATGCACAACCTAGTTGAACAATGCAAATACTAGTTTTGATTCTAAGGGATTTGTTTTGCACACATACACTCTTTACGCAAGTTGATACAATTATGAACAAATGATATAGATCAATGTGGACTTGAGCATGTGTAAGAAAGATTATGAAAAGTAGATTATCATAATGGAAATGTGATTTTACAAAATGTATCTCATCAACAAGAATGATTACATAATCATGTATGGTCCCATCTAGTTTCTTTGGTTGTATGGTCATCACCTTCACATGAGCTACACACAAGTCAATATCTTTCAAAATAGAAGTAAGGAATGCATCTCCTTCCTCTTGGATGGCCTCAAGTGCTATTGATTATATCCAAAGTCTAGTGCATTAACTTTGAATCACTAAGGATCGATAACATTTTCTCACTTTTTTGTTGCTTTTGCATTAGGAGAAACTTTAGGTTGTGCTACATATGATCTATGATGTGGTTGGTAGTTCTTATTCATTTTACATCTATGCCTTGATTGACATTGTGACACAATTTATGGCATATGTTTCTTTTCTCATATGTGGGTAGTGTTCTTTGACCTTATAGTAGTGACTTTATAGCCTCTACTTGATATGATGTTGGAATATGCATATGTTTCATGATGATTCCTTGAAGCTCTCCTTTTTGGATGACTTGGAATGGTTACTTCATGCATGTTTCATCAGCCATGTTCCATTTGGAGGTAGATTGAGTTCAAATGGTTCATCACCAATGATTAGTGGATCTATTATTCCCCTTTGTGCATGTCCTTAGAATCTTTTTATGAATGGTCATATCTGTGGCAGTTGATCTTCATCATGCTCACAAGAATGATTCTATGGATGAGGGTATGAACTATTTTGATATTCTTAATCGACTTCACTCTGTCATATTGAGCCACTCTATGATTGTATGGTGACCTCTGTTGCATGTACACCACTTCATCCTCTCTGATGGAGCTTCATCCAAGGTGGTCATTATGTACCTTGAGCATGGATAGGATATACCACAAAAACTTGTTAGTATAAAATAATCAATGATGCCTCTTATGTAACTTGAGTTCCAAGTTGAACCCTAAAACACTTTTTGTGCATGACATTGATCATGATGCAAAGAACTTGCTGATAACCTCCAATTTTCACTTGCAATGTTGTGTTGTAATTTCATGAAAACATTTCTAATAGTCAAACTCTTGCAAAAGTTTTTTGAAGAAAAGCAAGTGAGTATTATTCCAACGAGTCAACATGCATAGAACCACTAATATGACATGTACTTTTTAAGAAATTACTATTAGATCTATAGTGGGAATTTTCCATCACTACTGTACTAGAATCTTGACTGATAAAAATCGATACATCAAAATTCTCCATATGACAATATAACATGTAATATTTCAATGAATAAAATGAGCACAATTTAAAGAAACAAACAACATCTGAATGTAGAATGTACCTTACCTTTCACTATTCCAAGTCATTGATGATTAGTATCTTTAATATGAATTTGAGCCTATAACCACAACATGTAGAAAAAAGATAAACGTATATAAAATCAAATTCAAAAGGGATATGAAAAGAATATTGGTAGAGGTAGATTTTATTCTAGAAGAAGAACATTGTTTTTGAATCCTCTATAGATTAAAAATTTATTTATTTATTGTTTTGTACGAACAAAAGCATATGTATATGAGTTCTTCATAAACTAAGGATTTGATTTCTTCATTGACTCCTTAGTCATGGTTGCATGCTAAACATACCTAGGCATATTTTCTTTTATGTGTAAGTACTATGTGGAAATATCAATCATGTTCTCTTTATAATTCATGTTCCTAATGAATAACTTCTATAATCATGGCGAAATGCTTCCACACACATTTTCCTATCCATACTGTGTAATATTGGTGTCATAATTCTTTTGAAAAGAAGGAGAAGTAAGAGAAACTATTAACAATTTAAAGTGCTTCTTTGGTGTTGATGAAGCACTTATTTCGTAGATGAATTACCTATGCAAAGGAAATATTGGTTTAATTCTTTTGCAAATATGAGAATCAAGAAAAATATATACCTCATTAGAAGAATATGGTGTCTCTGTCCTCCAACTCCACATGAAAGAGCTTCGAATGATGGTATTGTGTGCTTTTCCTCCTGAAAAATAGTAGATGAATACTGGAAAGTAAAATGAATAGTACATCTTTGATCACAAAGAAAGAATGAACCACCTACTTGGACATGCATATTGTCATCTCATGGGAGAAAAATTTCTTTGTGAGTGATTCTATTATTGTTACATCTTCTCCTTGGAGGAAATTGTGCGAGAACCCCATGGTTGCTAGAATTCAAGAGGTAAGAGATAGAAAGATAGAAGAGAATCAAAATAACATGTATAATGGACTAAGAAGTATCTGTACATAGAGAAAATTACTTTTTTGATGTGTGTATGGGTCAAGGTGAGGTTTTCCATTCTATGTGAGTGAAAATGAGAAAAATTTGAAAAACTCATTTTTTGAGGTAAGGAAAGTTACGAGTTTGATGATGTGGCACTTTACTTTTGGAGCAGTTTAAAAAAACAACTATTTTGAGTGATTTTATTAAAAAATCCATAAAAAAAAGTAACTTCTGACATGTATATTAAAAAATGGGCCCTTTTTAGTAAGCAATAACTAACTCTGTGACTTTCAAAAAAAAAGTCATTTTTTTATTCACAAAGATGGACGGATTTGATGATGTGTAAAGTGGAATCTCTCTCTCTTTCTTTTGCAGAAGAGAGAGATGACCCTACTTGGGCCTAAAAAAAAGCTTAGTCTTGCCTACTAAAAAGTGCTCTATTAAATGCACTTTGTTCCCTCAAGCAAGAACAAGATTAGGCTTAATCCCTTAAAATTAAGAATCCTTACAAGGCCCATGCAAGGTTCATTTTTTTCCCTAATGATCACTTTCCTTCTCTTTATCTACCCATGAGTTGATATTGTTGTGTAGTTTCATTCATCTTTCCATTTGGTCTTCCTTTTAGCACTTGATTAGCCCTTTCCTCTATGAGTCCCTTGCCCTAGTGTGCTACAATTCACCTCTAAAATTTTGCCTCAAGTGGCTGGTCCTCCTAGCTCCATTTTTTCTTAGATATGGTTGTGATTCTTCTCTACTTTAAAGATCATGCCTTCTACATGCAATTCATCCTCGTTTAGGTACCAAGGAAGAAGCTCATCAAAAATAAAATCATAATTCATGTTCAGCTCTTTTGATAGGGTAATAGCATCTTGACAGCCTTTGTTCATTGCAGCAACAAATAAACATACATCTATCTTCCTTATCATCCAATTTGCGTCCTTAATCATATGCCATGCATACATAAAACACATCCAAAACGTTCAAGGTAAGATGTTAGATGTTGGCACACATTCACCTCATTCATGAGATCTCTTGCTACCTTAACAAGTCATCTTTTTTTCCTACACACTATTTTTGTTTTCCTTTGTGTTGTCCCATTTTCTAGGGGTGTATATCTACATGTGAAGTAGCTATTTATGTCATGAGTACTTAGGAAGTTAGAGAAATCATGAGAGAAATATTATACCCCTCCATTCGATCTTAAAGTTTTTATAAACTCAGGTTTTTTCTTCTCCACATAATGCCTTATCTTTTTGAAATTTGAGAAATTTTAGGATTATTTTTCATGCAATACATTGATACCATCATTGTTTGATCATCTAGAAAGGGAAAAAATACATCTCTCTGCCACAAGATGTCTCTTTGGTTTCCCCCGTATATCTCTATGTATAAGCTCAAGAGGATCGTTTTACGTATGTACGTACATGCATGTATGTATGTATGTATGTATGCATACATGCATTTATGGACATGTCTGTCTGTCTATACTTGAAAATACCAAATAACGAAGAAGAAAACGTAAAATCACTACGTAATACCAGTGACCTGAATGTATTTTCAAGTAAAACTGCAAGATTAATTACAACATTACTATGATCATATATGATTAATTACAACATTACTATGATCATATATGTCTATGTATATATAAACGATCAGATTTTACTTATGTTATTATGTATATGACACGAGGAGATCTCATTGCGCGATCGTCTTATTTCATTACATACTCCTAATCATCATATGTACTTATGTATATATCAATGACTAGATTTTACTTCTGCTGTTATGTATAGTACAGGAGGAGATCTCATGGCGCGATCGTCTTATTTCATTACAAACTCCTAAGGCTCAAAGATTGCAACACGTCGACCTGAAATTCAATCTAGAAAAGTTCAAAATTATCCATTATATAAATTATATGCAAACCTCAAGAACTTCCATCCGTTAGAAAACGCTTGCTTCTAGCTCAGCATAAAGGTATGACTTAGTCCATTTTGAGAAATGCACAGTTCCGTGTGCCATGATTGACGAATTTGCATATTCAACTCTTATATGTCATCATCGCATATTCTGTGGCAAATAAAAAAAACTTTCTGAATGTGAAAGATCCCATGACGCATAAGCTTCGGCTATATTTTATTGAGGTTAATAAACTGCTTGTACCAGTACATTACTTTTAAGTTTTTCAACCTCGTACGGTGACTTGAACATTCCATAGTTAATGGCCTTTTTCAAATCCTGTATCAAATCCTGTCTGAAAACGATGCCCTTTTTCAAACAGGAATCTGACCTTCTCGACGTTTTTGCAACAGTTCAAGAACAAACGATTTCTTAACGGGAAATTCTTCAGTATTTTTCCGTAATTAGAACAAAGATTCTAAGTCCTATTTGATAGGCCAGGCATATTGCAAGACTATTATGCATTAAACATATCCCGCATTCAGAACTTACTACGATAAACTCTTGTTTCTTTTACGAACATTCCTCCCGACGACCGTTGAACGAGTTGAAGGCTACCAACGACTCGTGGCTTCCATGCACGTAGATCAAGGATAAACTGTTGATTACTTTTTACAATATTACCATATTTGTCTTTAGCGGTTGCGCTAATGAAGATGTACTGAATGTAAAATCCGAAAGTACATATTCAGACAACCAAAGTATTCATGAGTTTCAAATGTGAATTTCATTCTTTCGATCTAGAATAGCAGTTTACCTCTTAATACATGATTATGAACGTGAAATTCGAAGTCGGCTCGCGTCGCAGTTTTCAGACATCAATCGTACACTTCATATATGTTTTTGACGATTAAACTGTCTATATATATCATGAAAAATAACTTTTGGCACAAAATTCAACTCCATTACAATTCTATTCTAATGTAAACGCATCACCGATATAACATTCACCAGCTTATTTAAGAAAGCAATGCGAATAAATATAATCAAATGGAAGAAGCACCTAAAGTCCACTGAAAAAGTTGCGTTTCGTGCACATAACGAGTCCTTAGCGAATGATAATACGGCTGAATACATTCAATTTGCCGCGGTACAAATCAACAGGATATGCGGAGCGATCCCAGAAGCTTGTTAAATCCCTTTTCTTTTCAACAGAGAATCGTTCAATGCGAGAGAGTCGTTCTCGCATAGATGACACATAGATCAAAATGGCCTGAGCCGCTGACGAATATACCCCAAGTGAAAATCAAATGTTCCTAGTCAGTTGAAAAGGCTTACCTGTTCAAGCAGCGCAATGCCTTATGTTCTCGGCGGCATACTGACGACGAAGATGAACTCCAAGAGAGAGACAACCCTTTAAACTGACAAACGGATAACAGAATTTCAATTCATTGTGGAGAAAACCGCTACAAGAAATAGCTGACCTTTAACAAGAGAAGTATGCAGAGATAGCGGCAACAGATCGAGCTCGTATGATTCACCTGCATAAAAATTGCAGTAGTATTCTCATACATGTTGATCGTATGCAGACTTGCATGCAGCGGCGTCCATTCTTTCTCCTTTCACCGAATAAGTCAGTATAATTAGAGCATTACCTTCATAGGGTGAATAGAGGAAATTCACTCGAGTATCAAACGACATAATAGATAAAGAGGCATAGTTCCAGGAGAACGGAGACACCTGAGCACGGAACGGAACGGGGATGTACGCACCAAGAAATAAGAAAGGGGATTCGGGAAGCTTTATGCTTGACGACTCATTTCTCGGGATTAGAAGCTGCGGACCTACGAATGGATCTTAGGCAACGAAATCGAGGACACCCTGCGTTCCACTTGCATGACCTTGAAACTCGAGAGATGTACTGACGGACAATCAGAAATCATGTAAACCGACCTAAATTTCTGTTCGAGAAAACGACAAAACGCTCTGCAGAAAACGTGCCAAAGGACATGATCTGGCCCGTCCACCTGAATACGCCTATTCGCATATCGACGACTGAGGCAATTCCGAGAACTCATAAAAGCGCTGAAGACTTGCAGCGGCAGCCAGCTGCAGAAGAGATAGAACACAGCCGAAACGGTAGAATGTACATACACATCTCATACATCTGTCCAATCGATCGAAGAATGTCATGGACATATCGAGAAATTCTCCAACTTCCTACCAGTAGGCTGTGCTCTCTCTCTTCTGCGACTAGATGCAGCAGCGTGAGATATCCTGCACAATGAAGATTTGAAGAATATGGAAAGCTCAGTGCGCAGCGCACACATTACGGAGGTGCGAAAATCGGCGAAAGAGGACGAATCTGCGTCATCCACCAACTGCGTTACTGCATATATTTCCTTCGACACAATCGGATCAAAACTGTGCGCGAGGGCGGCTATATATAATGTATGTGTGAGTTTGCGTGTGTGGCAATGATATCGAGAATGCAAAGCGACCCAATGGATCTTCCAGTTAAGCCCTTCCTTGAGACGAGCGAAACAGTAACGTGCGCATTAGCAAAGATGGAATTTTAGCTCACGAATCGCGACAGAAAAAAGAGAGTAACCAAAGAAATGGTACGAGTTTTCGTGACCTGCCTTGAGAATTGTCTGAAGAGCCTACCTCTCCTATACATGAGAATCAAGAACTTTTCTTAGCATGGCCTGTTTACATGTAGAAATATATATCTATGTGTAGATATAAACTATGAGAAACAAGTCATCTATCTCAACAAAATTAGCCTTAAATAGGAGAAACGCCCCTCAATCTTCGCGCTCACTAAGAAAAAGACTCTTACACCATCTTTGAATTCCGTATGCTTCTAATTCTTGGGAGACAAGAGTTGCTTTTAATCCTTGGGAGACAAGAGCTGTAAAAGCTGTCTTTGTATTCCTCTTGCTAGAGCTTGAGTTCATATTGAGAGTGATATGATTTAAAAGCTCTCTTTGAGAAAAAAAAATCATCAAAAATAGAAACTACGAGATGTTGTTGGTAATCGATATTGAACACTTTAAACCATCATGATAGGGGATAAACATTTAAGTCCCTTACAAATGTGACGACAATGTTAGGAATGGTGATATTTTTTAGAAATGGAACGTAAATCGAATTTTACCTTTGAATTGGGATGCATTTTTGTACTCACATAATTTCTCGAGGGCAATATCTTCACTATGTTAAAGTCAAAGTCCGAATTTTAATAAAGCACAAATTTTGATTTTAATAAAGTGAAGACCTTGGATTCATTACATGTCTTGTATTGGATCCAAATATGTTTATTGCAAGGGAATAGATTATAAAGGTCCACATTCATACCCTTGAGTGAAAAAAATAATTCACGTTTTCTCCTCCTTCAATATTACTCTCAAATTAAGCTAAAAGCTTTTAGACCCACTTTCTTCTTTAATATTCCCTTGGCACTTTTAACATTTCAGGTTCAAATATCTTCTCTAAGACATCTAGGACATAAACATTCATAGTACCTTGATGTTCAAATATCTTCTCTAAGATCTCTAGGTCATACACATTCATAGTACCTCTATGTCTTGTTTGCAAAAGGAGAGCATTAATTTGATTCAAACTCTTCACTCCTTGTCTCTATCATCATGGCATGCCCTTCAAATATTTGTTCCTCTCGATCTTATGGATCCATCATAGAAGCTCTTCGATAATAGATTAGCTTTCAAATTCATCCTTCTTTATACGTGATAAGTTCCTCTATTTCTTATTTGTTCATTATTTTAGTTTTTTCTTTACCCCTCCAATTTGAGCATTCTTAATAAATTTCTATACATAAAGTGTGTAGACATCATTTCAAGCTCCGTCTAATATGCAATATCCTAAAATTCCCTCTTTGTGATGGATATTTATCTACATCTAAGATGTTTATCATGAAGTGTAACAACAAAAACTAATCTATTTCTCATTCTCCAAAATTGAACTTACCTTTAGTAATATGTCATGTCAAACTAATACCATTCCCAATCACACTCTCATTTGCTTGACAAATATTCACTAAAGCTAACATTGTGTAAAAGAGCTTCTCTTTAGGTTAGAAATTAGAAAGATGGAAAATTTATGAAGTCCACAAATGTTTTCTCTTCATCCTTGAAACTACAACATATTATGGAAGAAAGATTTTCTTTTTTTTTAAAATGGAGGTTCAGCCGAAGCTTACTCCCCCGGACTTTAACTTTGAAATTGCAACTGTACAAGTGAATGGGCATAGCACCCGTGGGACCCCCCGTATCCCACAAAGCAGGGGTTAGACAAGGTTACAATTGAGAGACATGATTACAACTGGGTTTAACTGGCCTAAGCCATAACATGTCCAGCCTGGGACTTGAACCTTGGACCTCCGCCTCAAGAGGCCAAAGCTCAACCAACTGTCCTACAGGACGTGGACAGAAGAAAGATTTTCTCCATTCTTGTTGGGACATTTGAATAAATGAAGATTGGTTGTACGATTGATTTGGTCCCCATATACTAAGAAGGAAATACACACATAGAGTTTATTTAATATCTAGATCAACCCCATATCATTTTTGTAGTAACTCTCAAAACCAACGGTTATTTTTTGGGGCTTTTACAATCCATCTAGAAAGCTTAGAAGAGCTGAAGATTCATCAAATGGCCCATTTGAACTACATTAATATGAAGCTAATTTACGTACAAAATCTAGGTATGTGCTAGAAATTTTTATCAATATTTTCTTAAGATAGAGAATATAATATTAGAACTCACTAGAATAGTTTATATAGCCATGGCTAGGCTTTTGGAACGAAAAAAGGTAAACTCGAAATTCTATCATATGATTGTAACAGTATTTTCAAAACATGTTTGATAAATCACCATTTCTATAGGGATATGGGAATTTAGAGTGCAAAAAATATTTTAATAAAAGATAATCAACTCATTCCTTAATGAAGGTTAAATATAGAGAATTCCAAAAATTATTATGGATACAACTTTCCTTCCCATGAAGGTAGATTTATCTTGTAAGATAAAGAGAAGATTCAAGAAAATGTTCAAGATTATTGTAATGTATGCTCGAATTTCATGGCTTTTTCACAAAGTGACATAGAACAATTCATCACACAAATAAAGTAATTAAAAATTGAATTCCTTCTTCCAAGATGTAAAAGATTCTCAAGTTGAATAAAAAGGATCTAGAAACATTATTGATTCTCTTTGAGGAATGTAAGATTATGGAAATTCTTTGGAAATTTATTGTCGATAACCATTATGATTAGCATTAGGTGTTTATTTTAGGCAAATATTACATATGATAAGACGATGTGAAACACGATGGGAAATTTTCATGCATACAAGTGTTGTTGACTTTCTTTTTCAAGGTTTTAACTCTATCTTTAAAGAGACTCTAGCCATAGATCAAAACTAATTATGTTCAACATACATTCAAATATATGTGGATAGATAATTATACATATTATATATTTAGATTAAAATTTTCTCTTATTGAATACATGAGGATTTACTATGAGGTCATTATAGCCTCATATCATATATTATTTTTAAATAATTTATTCCCTTTTAACATGAAATAATTTTTTATACTGAATTAATGTTCATAAAATTGCATATTCATTTATTTGATGGTGAGTTCTTAAATTACTATTGATTGTATCATGGGGCTGAGTTATGATGCAACTCAATGGGTAAATCCCAATAGTTGATAAATTGAATACTTGAAAAATAGATCTGATGAGAGCCCTTAAATATTAATATTTATGTTACTAAATGAAGAAAATTGTATGGCATTTATAGTTTCTTGTAAAGTCTTGAGACAACATATTATAACAACTATAATGAAGAACTTTCCATTCGCCATGGTATATTTCATTTTGTTTTAAAAGCAGAGTCTTTATTTGCATTCTTAGAAGATATATTAGAGACACTCAAAAGAAAATCATCAATTGCAATAAAATTGTTGGTTACATGTGAATGAATGTAGATTTTGATTTATGTCCACATGCTACATGGTTGAATATACGTGTTGTAAAAAAAATTAAATTTTGTATTCTTTTTTCAAAATAGAAAGTGTGTATATTTGAAGGTTGACATGTTTAGCATTGATAATAAAAATATCTTTAAAGACTAAGTAAATAGAATGAGAAAATATGCTACTTTTTTATTATTTTGAAAGTAATAAGGTTCCTCAATGTTCATATTGACACCAAGATTAGATAGTGTTAACAACATATTACATCATCGACTTAATATCTTACAAAATGGAGCTTAAACATCTGATAATTTAGTGGAAAGATTATATTTCACACTTACATCGATAATTATTTCTACAATTATCAACCCACACAATGTAGTGCTAAGAAAAATAGGTGAATGCTTGAACAAAAAAAAAACACATCATTTGTGGTTTTAATTTATTTAGCTCTTTCCCGAATATTATATCTAGAAATTGATCAAATAAAAAAATATTCTTTTCACATTTAAGCATTAAAGCTATCCAAAAAAATTCTCTACATGTTTTGAGTCATTATACACGACTATGAAGAATGAGATTCCTCCTATGTGTTACTTCTATTTAGGAAAAGTGTTTTAGCATTGGAAATCTATAAATCCTTTCATGATTACCAAATATTGGTAGTATTCTACACAACATCTATTATAACTTATATGGAATAATCTTTGTAATTATTCTTCTAAACTCTCATTTCAACAATGATTTTACTATCAATCATATTCTTTGTAATCTTTTGTACACGATAGTTATTGGAGAATATGGAATATATATAATTTTAAACCAATCTTTATGATTGATACAAAGAATATATTCAGTTTGGTTCAAAGAAATAAACTAGTTAATTGCCATTGCTTCTTTTTTATGTGGCTCAAGAAAGTCAAATGTTAATTTTTTCCTAAACTCTTATAATTTGAAATCTAACTAGTGTTCCAAAACCACTCACATTATGATGTATTATTTTGATTCTATGAAGATTCCGTGACATCAATACACAGTTTTTATTGGTGCTTTTAAACTATATATATATATATATATATATATATATATATATATATATATATATATATATATATATATATATATATATATATATATATATATATATATATATATATATATATATATATATATATATATATATATATATATATATATATATATATTCTATGTGAATATGTTTAGAGATGGAACAGGTAGAGTAGGTTGGTGGAAACCTCATATGTCAAATAAAATGATAGGCATGGAACAAGCTCAAGTTTTGTGAACCCCCCATAAAATGTTTTTAATCTAGATAGAATATGAGAAAAGTGAGTATGCTTATGGAATCTTATAAC
Organism: Ceratopteris richardii; assembly: GCA_020310875.1. NCBI lineage: Eukaryota > Viridiplantae > Streptophyta > Polypodiopsida > Polypodiales > Pteridaceae > Ceratopteris > Ceratopteris richardii. The sequence goes on from MU260384.1 coordinate 30,613, forward strand.
AAAGAGAATGTCTAAAGAATGGAATTTCTTCAAAGTTTTAGAAAAATATCATATTGATCTTTTGTACACGTCCAATAATCTTAAATTATGGCTGAAATCATACTTTGATGTTCTCTTCATCTTGGAATGATTTATCTTACAAGGTAAAAGTAAGCTGCAAACTCTAGGGACATAATCTTTGTCTCTATCTCACCATCTCCATTAGCTAAAAAAATTAATTGACTCAAAAAGTATCACATACATGGAAGGGATTTTACACTATAGAAATATTGTTTGATCTCTTTTATCATCTTCCAACATCTCATAATAGTTTAATGTTCTTCCTTGCATTCACCCTCAAAATATTCAATGATTATAAGAGTTGGAGTTTGAGGTCTATGGAAGCACACAAGCAACACAAGGAAGAAGAAGAAACTTGGAGCACAACAAAACATTGAATGTAATACCAAGTGAATGTACAAAAGATAAGTAACCCATTAGGATTATATGCATATATAGAAGCAAGGGGAAAAAAACCTCTTAAAGAGGGAAAAAAAAGTGTCATGATGGGCCTGAATGTATTTATACACATCACTATCAAAATATATCAAAAAATCCCTATTGGGAGTGATCCAAAGAACAAGGAGTTAGAACTCATGTATAGGGAAGTCCCAAGATATGTTGAAAGAGATCAATCCAAAAAAGGAAGTAACCCAAAGCATTATGAAAAGCTTCAAACTTCTCTTGAGGTAGAGGCTTTGTGAAAAGATTTGCAATGTTATCTTATGTGGGTGCATATGCCAAGTTGATCTCTCTAGCATAGAACCTCTCCCTCACATAATGATAATGCACCTTAATGTGCTTTGTGCGAGCATGGAACATAGAGTTCATGGCAATGTGATCTGACCAACACCTGAATCAGCTAGTGAAGATGGTGGTGGTAGAGGACTGGCCAATACCCAAGTCATCCAAAAGGCATCTCAAACACACACACACACACACACACACACCAAAAACCGCTGTGAAAACTACCCTATACTCAATCGCATAACTAGAAGTGGTCATAGTAGGCTACTTCTTTTTCAACCATAATATGTATTAGCTATCAAGCATAGCAACCAGCCCAATCAGATTTTCAAAAAGCATGTAAATCTAGTGGTAATGATCTCCCTTTGGATAAAACAGTCCAAGTAGTAGAGTACCATTCAAGTAGTGAAAGATGTGCTTAGTTGCTTGCCAATTCTTGATACGTGGATAATGCATAAAGTTACTCATCTGTGAGACAACAAACTAAATATCAGCATGAGTTATGCATAAGTAAATCAAGCATCCAATAGCCTATTGAAAGAGAACAACATCAAGTGCATCTCCAACATCATGAAGGCTCAACAAGAAACTAGTCTCCATAGGAATGGCTATAGGTGGCATCAAGATCGTCATTCGTCTGTCGAAATCGAACATCAAGATTACCGTTCGTTTGTCGAAAGTAGCAACAGAACCAGATTGTTGCAAACTTGTTGTGGAAACGTGATTATAAAATTTTAATCGATAGTGATACTACATGATTAGTACAAAAGATGATACATGCCGATTACTCGATCCGGTGAAACGTATCCCAAGAATCGTCAGTCTGGAGTACTTAATTTACTAAAGACAACTCCGGGAGGTAGAAGTACATCTAGGTCTGACCCAGTTGTCAAGAAAGTCAAGAACGTTAGAAGTGATTCCGGTCATATTCCGGTGGAACGTGTTACGCCTCTGGTACATTCCGGTACTATTTCGGCACAGTCTGTCGAAGACATAGTAACTCCAGAATCTACCAGAACGCAGCCTGAAGTTAGTTTAACAATCTTGGATAAAGATTCAAATTTGTTTACGACTAGAAACACTTTAGCCAAAGAAATTTGCGAAGGGGAAAAACCACCTTATTTTGGCGAAAATTCGGCACATTTCGGTGATATTTCGGTAACAAAATTGTAGTTTTTCGACGACGATTTACCATTTTTTGTTGAATCTTCAGCCCAGTCACCGCTTTTTGGAGTAAGTTCCCCTACACTCGACATCAAGAAGGAAGGAAACTTGTTCGGAACCGAGATTCGAAACACACTGGACAAGATTATCGAACCAGAAAGCGCACAGGCCAACGATACAGACTCCAATAGTTCGGATATTCAGCCTCTAGATATATGAGAAAGTCATCACACAACCATCAGCACGATGAACGGGCAAAAACAACAACAACAACAACAACAACAACAGCAGCAGCAATAGCTATGTCCACCCAGGCTGCCTCCAACAAGAGTAACGTACACTAAATTCGGTGGATTCCTAGGTGATGACCCAGATGCTCATGTATGCACATTCGAGATAAGCTACGCAGTTCCACAACCATCCACCTGATCCGGCGTATAAGGCTATTGTCTTTCAATTGACATTGGTCAACGAAGTAGCTAGATGGCTTACAGAATATGATATTAATCACTTCGGCACCTATGAAGTAGTACGAGATGCCTTTTTGCAAAGATTCAGGCTAAAGAAGAATCCACCCAAAATTTTTGACTATCTGCAAAACAACAAAAAGAAGGTAAATCAAACAGTACAGGAATACGCCACACTATTCAGGACTCATTTAAGGCAGTTACCACCAGCACATGCCAACCTACCGGATGACGTTATTACTCAATGGTTTATCAATGGCTTGACTCCACAACTTAAACAGATTATGATCATACGCTGTGTAGGAGCTATGATGCTCGACGTAGTGATTGCCATGGCTTTATAGCTGGAAAACAAGGTTGGAGGATTTACAGAGGATCTGGAGTGGTTAAAAACAAATAGAAATGTCTCTGAAGATATGACCAGACAAGTATACTGCATCACATGCAAGAATTCAGGCTATACTAGTGCCACTTGTGCACTTAATCAGTTATTCTGTGCTATCTGCAACACTGCCAGACACACCACCAAAAACTGTGCATACAACACCAAAGTGCAGGGAATCGCAACTGTCAATGCTATTATACAGGAACGAGGACAACTAGCCAATCATTATGTACCTCCGCAAATGAGGAACAATCAGCAACAAGGATATCGAAATTACAGAGGACAGAGAAACAACAACTACAACGCAAACCGCTGGCAGGCTGGACCAGCACCGGAAAATCCCAATTTGCCACCACCGCGCTATCATTTCTGTGGTGAATTTGGTCACATTAGAAGATTCTGTAAGGATGCAGCTGAGTATGATCAGAGGAAGAAGGAACGTCAAAACCCAATGGCTAATATGGTACAAATCACACCAGTGGAAACGCAAGCTGCAGTAATTCAGACTCGCTCCGGCAAACAACTATAGCTAGCAGCAGAATTATTTGAACCAGGTATACGCGAACAACAAAGGATGTACAACAAGGCTAGTCAATGGACCACCACAGAATCTCCAGTCTTCCCAGATCCTATTCCGGTGACCCAGAATCCAATAACTGAAGAAGGAACACAACAGCAGGATTCCAATTCCGTAGCAGACCCATCATCTTCAACAGACGCATCAACTTCAAAACCGGTGGAGCATGCAACCCAATCAGAACAAGCCTGGGAAATTTTATCTAAAGCATCTATCACTCTACCTCTGGGCCAACTACTTGCATTAGTATCGGGAGTTTGGCAAAAATTCCAACAGCAGTTCAGCCCTGTGCCTTCTTGTATTACAGCAACGGCAACAGTGCAACCGGAACCTGATTCTACGGTCGATCGTTCAGTTCCTTTAATTACGGTATGGTATAAAAATCATAAAATCCCACAGGTACTAATTGATGGAGGATCTGGTGTCAACATTGCCACTACTGCATTATGTAAAAAGTTAGGGTGGACCAACATCGAACCAGTTCAGTTTTTTGTCAGAATGGTCGACCAGTCAAGGGTCCATCTCGTAGGACTTGTACGAAATGTACCCATAACTTTACAAGGTACCACATTTAAGATGACCTTTGTCATACTAGAATTACCGGAATCCACACTTGATTATAATCTCCTTTTCGGCCGACCTTGGCTGAAGCATGCTAAGGTGATACAAGATTGGTCTACACAAGAACTCACTTTCAAAGACAACAATCGTAAATATGTTGTAAAATTAGATGCTATACAGCCTTGCGAACTACATGCTAGACCAAATTTTGCAGAACTAGTCCATATGCTAGATGGATTGTCAGATGATGAAGAAGAAGAGTTTATGAAAAATAACATTGACTTGATTTCCCTAGGAACTGTTGATCTACAATTTGTTGTAGATAACTATAATCCCACAGTTTGTACGGTAATGACTGTAACAGAAGAAGATAAGAAGGAAGATACTGTTGTTATAGATGACGCTCAACTGCAACAACTTTTTAAGCCAGCTGACGATACAGAAAAGCCCCGACAATTTTATGTTCCAGAAGATCAGTTAATCACTTATAATTTAGGCGATGAAGAGCATCCGCATCCTGTGAAGATAAAGCAAAACTTATCGGAAACATTTCAAGCAGGCTTAATCCAGCTACTCCGAGAATTCTCCGACGTCTTTGCATGGGATTACAAAGATATAAAAGGATTGGACTCGCGCATCTATCAGCACAGAGTCATGCTGAAGCCTAAAGCAAAACCGAACAAACAACCCAGCTACCGGATGAATCCAAACTATGCATCACAGGTAAAGGCAGAAATTGATAGGCTACTTAAAGTCGGATTTATTGTACCAATAGAACATGCTGAATGGATCTCACCAATTGTTATTGTCCCGAAAAAGAATAAGCAGTTGCGAATATGTGTAGATTACCGGAAACTGAACGTAGCTACAGTGCTTGATCCTTTTCCGATCCCTTTTCTTGACACAATGCTTGATAGAGTAGCAGGACATGAAATGTATTCATTCCTAGATGGGTACAGTGGATATAATCAAGTTAGAATGGCTGAACAGGATATACCAAAGACTGCCTTCATTACCAACTGGGGTGTATTTGCTTGTACTGTTATGTGGTTTGGATTAAGAAATGCCCTAGGTACATTCCAAAGGTGTATGCAGGAAATATTTTCTCCTTATCTTACCTCTTTTATGCAAGTCTATCTTGAAGATTTTTCAATTTTCGGTAAGATGATAGCACACCTGTTCCATTTACGGTGCTGCTTTCAGAAATGCAGAGAATACAGACTCTGTTTGAACCCAAACAAATCTGTGTTTGCGGTTTCATGTGGCAAGCTACTTGGTCACATTGTATCTGCACAAGGTATACAGGTAGATCCAGATAAAATTTCAGCTGTGTTAGAAGCTCCGATGCCCACTACACCGAAGGAAGTAATGCGCTTCATGGGCCAAGTAAAATGGCATGGACGACACTTACGATGGCTTGCTCACTTGGCAATACCACTGAACAGATTGATTACCAAGACTCCTCGACAGTTTGAATGGACTCAGGAATGTTAGATAGCATTTGATCGTCTAAAGTGTTTATTAACACAGGTTCCAATCTTACAGCCTCCGGACTGGGATCACCCATTTCATGTCTTCGTAGATGCATCAGATATTGCCATTGGCAGTGTTCTGATGCAACGAACCCATAAGTGGTTCCGACCTGTTTACTATGCTAGTAGAAGACTTGCCCCTGCCGAAAAAAATTACTCTGTAACAGAAAGAGAATGTCTAGGCTTAGTATATTCTGTCAAGAAATTCAGGCATTACTTGCTGGGCCATAAATTTACCTTTCATGTAGATCATGCTGCACTTGTCTATCTAGTTCGGCAGCAGCATCTAGGTGGTCGATTAGCACGATGGGTTCTGCTTTTACAAGAATTTGACTACGAAGTCATTCATCGGCCAGGCAATTCACATGCCTTAGCAAATTTTCTTTCTCGACTAGATTCCGATGAAGTTTCGGTAGGTATAGATGACACAACTCCGGTGATTTATGTTTCTGAACCAACCCATGATGAAATTACAGATCCACCTTTTCCATCTACATACTATGATCATATATTGACCTTTCTCAATGATGGATGCCTTCCATCTCAGACTTCTACGGCAGTACGTAGGAAAATTGCAGTTTTTAGCCTCCGATTTCGGTTGATTGCTGGAGAATTATACCATGTGGATCATATTGGAATTTTACTTCGATGTATTCCACCACATGAAGTTAACTTAGTTATTACTTTGGCTCACTCGATTCCTTTCGATGGCCATTTTGCAGTAGACTTAACACACCGAAAAATTTTGCAAAGTGGTCTCTGGTGGCCTACTATGTAGAGAGATGTATCACAGTTTGTCAAACAATGTGATACTTGTCAAAGATCTGGACAGCCCCTGCAATGTCATCTTTTCCCTCTGCAACCCATCTTACCACTGGAACCTTTTCAGAAGTGGGGTCTAGATTTTATCGGACTGATTACACCTCCAGCAATCCTCAGTAACAACCCTTATATTTTAACATGTACTGATTATGCTACCAGATGGGCAGAAGCTTGGGCTTTACGGTCTGCTACAACTATTGCGGTAGCAAAGTGTCTACTAACCGATGTCTTTCCATGTTTTGGTTTACCACTGGAACTTGTTACAGATCAAGGCACTCATTTTGTAAACAATTTAATGAAAGCACTTACACATTCGTTCCAGGTCGCGCATAAGTTTAGTTCTCCTTATTATCCTCGTGTTAATGGTTTGGCCGAAAGTACAAACAAAACTTTGCTGAATATGATTCAGAAATTGATTATGGAAGCACTGGAAAGATGGGATCAACTGTTGCCTGCAGTATTATGGGCCTACCGAACTACATATAAGGTAGCAACAGGATTAACCCCGTCCAAACTAGCTTATGGAGTGGAAGCTATAGCACCCATGGAAATCATTGTGCCTAGTTTACGCATCAATCAGAAAATGCTACCGAAAGACTCACTGTCATTTCGGTTGGATACACTCAGAGGACTAGACGAGCATCGATGGCATAGCTTTTTAACTATGCAAGAAGTACAACTAAGATAGGCTCGGATGCATGATCGACACTTGAAAACTCCAGTTTTTACGGTGGGACAAGTTGTCCTTTTTTATAATGCAAAGTCGAATAGGTCTGCTGGTAAATTCAAATTACGATGGTTCGGTCCCTATCGGATTTCTGCACAAGTAGGCCCATCAACTTTTCGGTTGACTACGCTGATCGGAATCCCTCTTCCGAAAGTCATTAACGGTTCGAAGCTGCGGCCGTATCAACACACGTCTAACCCGCACTGAAACGTTTTGCGGTTAGCCGCGTCTTTTGGCATTCACTTTTCTTTTCTTATCTTTTATTTTTGCGTGCTTAATAATATAAGTCTGTAAATATCTACATCTTGATTCCTAATTATGTCATAAGCCGCCTTGCTCTTTCCAGCTACTAAGAAATGCACACCCAAGTTAAAGAAGCGATCATCTCAACGTCGCACGATGATTAGTGATTTTTAATTACAGTCCACTACAGTGCATCTACTTAACCTTCTCCAGTGCGCCGAAAAACGCTATTGTGTTTGTGTGATTGTGCTCTGTGTTTACCCTGTGATCTGCGTGTTTGGATCTACTATCATCCTCTACGCCATGGAAGCTTTGGCTAACTACGCCGCTTTCCGTGGCGGGCTCGCTATCGACGTAGGAGAGTACCTGCGCATACGTGGGTTGGCAAACTTCGCTGAATTGCCTTGGCATTCAGTGGAGTCCCACCCATTCTTCACCCAAATCATCTCCGCCATCGCCAACACTTCTGCCACCGATCAGAGATGGCTGATCACCTCCCTTCCATCCCGAACACTTATCACATTCCAAGCCTTTGCAGAAGCTTTTAGACTCCCGTCGCAAGGCCGAAAAAATGGCCCAAGCCTGACAGTTTCTCGAATGATTGAGCTATTTCCCAAATATTCGTCTAACGAGTATGCAATCCTTTGCCGACCGGAACCAGAACGATCAGCCCTCAAATTTTTAGTAGCCATACTCAACCTCCAAAAACGCACATATGGAATATCCCGCCCCTTCTACTCTGCCATAGAATTAGCTGCACGAGAACCAGTGAACTTCGCCTCTTTCTTCTTCCACCGCATCCACAGAGAATGCGTAGCTATTATGAAACAGGTAAACAAAGGAGGCACGTCGAGATCCAGACTACCACACATCATTTCATTTCTCTTTTCGGCCATACTCGCAGCGCAACCACCACCCAGGGGACCAGTTGTGCGACATGAAGAGTCAGTGCAGCTGTGGGACGAAGAAGAAGACGAAGAGGAACTAAACCAACTATTCTGAAGAAAAAGAATAAGGATTAGCTCTTTTGAAAGCGAAGCACAAGGATCTACCAGAGGGAACAATGAGGGAGACAAAAAAGAGGATAAGCAAGAAGAAGAAACATTCCACGAGACCACAACATCCATGCAAAATGAATCTTCTACACAATCGTCCCAAGAACAACAACAGGAAAAACATACGGAAGCTGACACATCATTGACCGAAGAAGAATCACAGCAAGAGTCTCAAGAAAAACAACAGATAGATGAAGAACAAGCTGCTAAGGAAGCACTGGACAGACTGCTAAAAGTAGTGGAATCCACAATTGCAGAGCAAGAACAACAAGCCGCCAATCAGGTAACAAATCAAACCATCCTTCCCACTCCTCCACCGGAACCACCCATCATCCCCATGCAGCCCATTCACCCTGTCGAAACCGCCAAGTCCTCATTCTCCTCCCTCAACTACTCTCCACCGAACTCCCAACAGCTCCTCAACGCATCCTCTTCCCAACCACGACCCCAGCTACCCCTCCCTTCCATTCCAATGCTTTCCGAACTAGCCAATATGGGTCAAGTTCTGATCAATTTATCTCAGCAACTGCCCATCCACATGAAAGCAGCCACAGACAATATCCGCAACGTGCTACAACATAAAGTTGACATGCTAGAAGCTGACATCAGCCCCCTAGAGGAAGAAGTACTAATTGCCAAAGCCGAAAACAAATCCCTGCAAGAGCAATTAAAGGAATTACAGGCAAAACTCACCAAACAAGAAATGGTGATCAATCAGAGAGATGCGGCAGTGGCAGCACTTACAAGGAAAGAAGAGTTACTGCAGATTGCCAATGAAGAAATCAACAAAATGAAGCAGGACATACAAGACAAAGAAGACGCCCGAATTGCATTGGGCAATCTACTAGAAGAAACCAGAAAGCAATTACAAGAACTGTTGCAGCAGAGTCAAGAACAGCAGTTGCAGCAGAAAAGAACAGAAGAAGAACTGCAGAGAACCAACGAAAATTTGGCAGACGTAAATAATATGCTCAAGCACTACCTAACAAAGGAAGGGCAGACACAGAAGCTCATTGCCAATCTCAAACACGAGAAGGACTCATACATCAGGACTGTAGATTTTCAAGTTCAAGAGATCGAGAGGCGCTAAAACCAACTGGCAAACATTAAAGAAAGAGTACAGAAGATGGAGCAACAACTCGAGGAAATGAAGACGTCCAGAGATGCTGCATTGGCCAATGACTTTTATCTGCAAGAGGCCTTTCTGCAAACGCAAGCAGAAATTTTGTTAACCGAAGCCATAGCCATAAGTTCTGTTAGAGTAGATGCCCACGTACTAGAACCCGATACATTAAAACAATTATTAGAAACCCTTAAGAAAAAAATCGCCCGTACATTTAGATTAGCCCGGAACATGTACTTAGAAGGAATAGTCGATGAGCAGTAATTTTGTAAAAACTTGCGGGTTCGAGTCCACCGTGCGTGCCAGTGTTAGTCGGCCGACAGATTGGGACAGGTGTAATAGAAATCTTTGTAAAACACGCGCGAAAGGTAGTTACATGCATATTTGTAAATCTTATATAAAGCAATGAAAAGAAGTGCTTGAGAGCACGGGGATTTTGGCCTATTTTCGTGTTATCACCAGATTGTTCGTCTAGTTGTCTGTCTGAACATTGCGACAGTGTGTGTTGTTTAGTTTCTGCATACTCTGGTACGTTGTGTGTATATGTGTTGTTCTTTCTTGATTGAGTTTGCACAGTGGACCTTAATTATATCTTGTACTCATCGGATCGTCGCCCAAGAGGGCAGTTTTCGGATCAATTCTGAGTAGCACCAGACTATTCGTCTGATTGAGTGTCTGAGTGTTGCTGTAGTGTGTCTTGTCTAAGCTCTGCGTACTCTGTTGTACTCTGTGTTGTTATCTGTCAATCTCGGTTACTCTGTGAATTTAGTTCCATTCAGTAAGTCGCTGGATCGTTGTCTGAAAAAGTTACTGTGGATTGTTGTGACGAATTGTTCTATTAAGATGTACGACTTAGTGCTCTTCTCCTTGTTGAACTGCTAAGTACTGATAAGTCTGTGTGAATGTAGTAATCTTTCCCTAAGAACATTGTGCAGAAGTAGTGCTGTTCTCGATCTGCACTTGTACGGTGAGAATTACCTATAGTTAAGGGTAATTCCAATGTGTATTAGTCTTCAGGTCTGTAGGTTGAAACCATAGGTACCTTCTGTAATCCGGTTGCTTGACTGTGAGCGCTGTCTTGGTGAAGGTTGGACTACTGTACTGTTACAGTAGCATATTAGTCTGAAGTAATTCGGTACCAAGGTACATATAAGTCTGGTACAGCCTAGTTGTTACTGGTAGCTGAGCTAAGACTGTGATGACACTGTCTAAAGACAGTAGATTCAGATAGAGCTGTCAATAGCATTTTATTGCTGCAATTGAATCAGTTATTTTGGGGAACTAAGTATAGGGCCTCTATCTAACAGACCCCTACCACTCCCAAGAACCCACGATTTGTTGGACACGTGCTGACAGTTAGAACAACGCATTAATTCAACACTGGCCTTAACATTGGCCATTTTGTTCTTAGTTTAACATGACTTTGATGCATTTTTAGTTGAACATGGGATAAACATCAGTGTACAATGTCATATACACCTCAAAAAAATGGAGGTGTTGAACGGGAAATCAGGTCACTCATGGAGATGGCGAGGTGTATGGTCAAGAGTCAGGCTTTACCACATAGTTTTTGGCTTGAGGCTATCATGTACGCAGCATATGTACTTAACAGGTGTCCCACTAAAGCGTTGGAGTCTATCACTCCATATCAGGCTTGGCATGGTTACAAGCCATCTCTTGCTCATCTGCATGTTTTTGGTTCTTTGGCATATGGATTAGTGCCTAAACAACATTGTAGGAAAATTGGATGATAAAGTAGTAAAATGTATTTTTGTTGGGTACAATTTTGAAAGCAAAGGCTATCCTCTGTATCATCCATAGACTAAACACATTCTGGTTAGCGGTGATGTTTATTTTGTGGAAGATTCTATTCATCCCTTACTTTCATGTACTAAGGAGACATCTCATAGCTCCAAAGGCATGTATGATACTTTGCTGCCTCTTTTTACAAGTGGACAATCTAATGCTGGTCCTAATGAGACAACTTCTTAGCCTTTGTAGGTTTCATGTGATGATGCAAATCATTCCATTTCTGATGCACATCTACATCATGCACTTGTTGATGAGAGAGTTGATATTGAGTAGGAAGAAACTATGCCAAAATGGCTGGTACAAACTTTTCTTGATAGCAAATTAGATGCATCTCTATAATATCCTACTTGTTCAGGCTCTCATAGTGCCTTATTTGCATCATATTGCTATACTATGGTTGCCTCTAGTCTCTTTGATGAGACTTAACGTGTTTGGTTTTATGAAATGAAAAATTGTGAATTGGATGGATGCAATGAATATGTTGCTATCATAAAAAATGGTACCTGATCTTTATGTGACTTGCCTCTTGGCAAGAAGGCCATTGGCACTAAGTGGGTGTACAAGCTGAAACGTAAACCTAATGGAATAGTTGACAAATATAAGCCTAATCTTGTTGTAAAGGGTTATGCATAGG
>MU260384.1:95000-180000 GCA_020310875.1 Ceratopteris richardii
ACCTACAAGAAAGGAGCATGAAAGACTCAACACATGGTGTGCCAAGGATGCATTAGCAAGGTCTAACTTACTTAACTCAAGATCTGATTTTCTTCTTCCACATATCAGGAACTGTAAGACATCCCAAGAGACTTGGGAAACATCGTCTTCCTATTTCTCTTCCAACACAAGGGCGAGGAAGAACCAATTGTGGATTGAGTTTACCACTGAAAGAAAGCAACCCAAGCAAGGCATCTCAGAGTATGTGATCAAAGTCAAAGATGTAGCAGATCAATTGGCAAGCATAGGAGAAGAAATTGAAGAGGAGCAGATTGTAAGACAAGTAATCAATGGTATTAAAGTTGATGACAAATAGGAGAGCAAGAGGAGGAGACCATACGACATCAAGAAGGACAAAAGGAGTCTAATTCGAAGTAAAGGTACATATATTGTTCATAAAGCTTGAAGATTTCAATACACAGGTAGACACAAGATGGGAGATTCTCTACAGATAGAGAAATTGGATAGGGAAAACTATCCTGCATGGTCAATGAGGATGGAAGCTCATCTTATGAGCAAAGATTTGATTGCTTACATCACAGGAGAAGAAGAGAAGCCACAGTTCAGAGATCCTAGTGTTCCAACTAGGGAAGAATTAGCAGATTTGAAAAATTGGATGAAGAAAGATGCTCAAGCTAGGAGCATTATCTATATGGCAGTCAATGATTACTTGTTACCTCATATTCGAGGTCTTGAAAGTGCAACTGATATTTGGAATGCTTTGGAGGAGCATTTCCAGAATACTACAAAGTCAAGGAAGGCATCCTTATGGGCAGAGTTTACAACCTTCAAGAAGAAGGCCTCTCAATCTATTTCAGACTATGTAACAAGGATGAAAGACATTGCAGATGCATTAGGAGCTGTTGATGAAGACATTGAGGAGGATAAATTGGTAAGGCAAATCCTTACAGGTTTGAGAGGTGATGACAAATGGAAGCCATTCATTTTATCTACAGAATTATCACTTGACCATTTCACTCCTGATTTAAATCAGTTGCTAGGTCATATGCTAACATTTGAGCAGGATGTTAAAGGAGATGGTGACAAGAGTGCAGGTCATGCAATGTACACAAAAGATAAGAAGAAGAATAGCAAAGGAAAGCAACAAGCAGGTGAAGATGAAGGTACAACTAGTCAAGCCAACTTCCTAAGAGGAAGAGGAGGTGGAAAAGGTAGAGGAAGAGGAAGAAACAACAAGGATGGAGGCAAAGCTTGCTGGATTTGTGGTAAGACAAATCACTTAGCTAATGATTGTTGGCATAATACTCAGAGTAATGGTGGATACAACCAAAATTATAATTCAAGAGGAAGAGGAGGCAGAAATCAAAGAGGTAATTTCAGAGGCAGAGGTGGTAGGAGTTACTTTGGAAGAAATGCAGGTAGAGGATTCCAAAGTCAACAATATAACAACACCTACTACAATTATGCTTCAGATCAAAAGGAGGATTCAACATTGATAATGAATGCAACTTGTGAAAGGCAGAGTGAAGATCAAAGAGTTTTCTACATTGACTCAGGGTGTAGCAATCACCTGAGTGGTAATATATCCTTGATGACTGATTTGGAGAATAATGTTTTTAATCATGTTGTTCAAACAGGTGACAACACAAAGCACAATGTGAAGTCAATTGGATCAGTGAAGGCCAAGGATGGTAGCACCTTATTGAGTAAGGTCTTGTATGTTCCTACAATTCCTAAGAATTTGATAAGTGTAGGAGAAATTGTTGAAAAGGGATATGAAGTAAGGTTCACTAATGATGGAGTATATGTGGAAGACCCTAGCCAAGGGTATAACCAGATTGTTTCAGGGAAAAGGAAGGAAGATTATTTACATTGAAGATTCAAGGCAATATTGGTCATGCTATGTTCACATATGGAGGACATAAGATCTCTGAGTTAGATCTTTGGCACAAGAGGCTTGGACATTTCAATGAAAGAGGTATTAAAGATATGGTTAACAATGGTTCAGTGCTTGGATTGCCTAATGTTGCAGGTCAACATATGACATATAAATGTGAGGCATGTCAATTAGGTAAGGCTCATAAGAATTCTTACTCCAAGCATGGTTTTATGCACTCAGAGAAGCTTGAATTGGTACACACAGATGTGTGGGGACCATCAAAGGATTTCAGTATAAATGGGTCAAGGTATTATGTGATTTATGTTGATGATGCTACTAGATGGATCACTATCTATGTGATCAAAGATAAGTGAGAAGTGTTTAATACATTTAAACACTATCATGTATATGCAGAAAGAATTACAGGTCATAAGTTGAAGAGATTAAGGTCAGATGGAGGGGGAGAGTATTTCTCTAATGAGTTCAGTGATTACTTATGGAATGCAGGTATAAAAAGGGAAGTTACTTGCAGGTACTCTCCTCAACAAAATGGTGTTGCAGAAAGGAGAAATAGAACACTTGTTGAGTTTGCAAGATCCATGATGAAGGAGAAAAATTGCCCTAATTATTTGTGGGCTGAGGCTGTAAATACAGCCACTTATTTGGTCAATAGGTTACCATGTAAAGCCTTGCAGGGTATGACACCATATGAGGCTTGGTGGGGTAAGAGACCTACCTTGGATCATTGCAGAGTTTTTGGATGTGTGGCATATGCATATGTGCCATCACAATTAAGGCACAAGTTGGAGCCTAAAGCTGAAAAATATGTTTTCATTGGTTATGATGATAAGCAGATGGGCTATAGATTGTGGAGTCCATCTACAAAACAATTCATGGTTTCTAAAGATGTTACATTTGATGAACAAAGTACTTGGTATGCAGGTACAATCAATATCAATACAGGTGATGAAGAAGAAGTGAACCAAAGGAAAGGTAAATCAAAGGTTCAAATATTTGATGAACAAGAGAATAATGAAGTGCAGGTTGAAGTGGAAGAAACACCAAGATTTGATCCTGAATATGAAGAACCAGAAACCTCAAGAAGTGGAGAGCTTAGGAGGTCTACAAGGAATAAATGGCAACCTACAAGGTATAGCTATGATACTTCATTTTTGGCCACAAAAGACTATGCTTATATGATGAAAACAGATGAAGACCCTTCTACATATGAAGAGGCAAAAGGTAAGGAAAAATGGGAGAAAGCTATGCAGGAAGAATATGATGCACTATTGGAGAATCAAACATGGGATTTGGTTCCAAAACCAAATAGTCAGAAGATCATTGGATGCAAATGGGTTTATAAAACCAAGAGGTTTGCAGATGGAAGTGTGTCTAGATACAAAGCTAGACTTGTTGTCAAAGGGTTTGCTTATACTTATGGTGTTGACTATGATGAGACTTATAGTCCTGTGGCAAAGATGACAACCATCAGGACACTTATAGCTATTGCTGCATGTAAAGGTTGGAAGTTATGTCAACTTGATGTAAAAAATGCTTTTTTGAATGGTTATATTTCAGATGATGTATTCATGGAGCAACCTCAAGGGTTCAGAGATAAAAGGTATCCAGATCATGTGTGCAAGCTCAAGAGAGCTTTGTATGGCTTGAAGCAGGCCCCAAGGGCATGGAACTATAGACTTGTGAAATTCCTAAAGGAACTTGGATTTCAGGTGTCTAAAGCAGATAGTAGCTTGCTTGTCAAAGCAAGTGATAATGGTTTCATATACATGTGCATATATGTTGATGATATAATTCTTACAGGTACAGATGAAGTAGGAATACAAAGACTCAAGAAGCAAATGGAAAAGGAGTTCAAGATAAGTGACTTGGGAGACTTGTCATACTTCTTGGGCATGGAGATTACATATACTCAACATGGAGTATTTGTGACCCAAGAAAGGTATTTGAAGAACTTGTTAATCAAGTTTAAAATGGATGATTGCAGGGTAGCACCTACACCAATGGAGGTGAATCACAAATTGAGTAAGTTTGGAGGTGAAGAATTCAAGGACATGAGACAATATCACAGTTTGGTTGGTAGTCTTATCTATGCTACTTTAACTAGACCTGATTTATCATATGCAGTAGGAGTTTTGTCTCAATTCATGCATTGTCCAAGGAAAGAACATTGGATTGCAGGTCAAAGAGTGTTGAGGTACATTAAGGGTACACTCAATGAAGGTTTGTATTATGGGTTTACCTCAGATACAAATATCAAAATTTATAGTGATGCAGATTGGGCAGGTAATCCAGATGATAGAAGGTCAACTTTTGGATATATGTGTTATGTGGGAGATAAACTTACCTCATGGTGTTCCAAGAAGCAACATACAGTTGCTTTGTCTTCTACAGAAGCAGAATAAAGGCATGGTTGAAGCTGCAAAGGAAGTAATTTGGCTCAAGACTTTGATGAAGAGTTTTGACATTGTGCATGGGGTACCAATTATATATGGAGATAACATGAGTTCATTGTATTTAGCTGCTAATCCTGTTTTTCATGCCAAGACCAAACACATTGAGATACAGTATCACTTTCTAAGGGAGAAAGTGATGGATAAGGAGATTGAAGTCATACATACTTCAACAAAAGATCAGATAGCTGATATGCTTACAAAGAGTTTGGATGGACCAAAGCTACAGAAGTTTAAAGACATGGCAGGTATAAAGAAGAAAGAAGAAACCTCAATTGATGATTGAGGGGGAGCTGTTGGTGCAGATCAATCACCAATTGAATGTTTGAAGACTAAAGAATGAAGGATGAGATCAATTCTTAAAGCTTGGAAGGAAGACACATTCAGAGTATTTGAGGAATGTATACATATGTACATAGGTCACTTAGATCTTTTATTAGTCATAGACTTGTACAAATTTATCTATAAATACCTTGAAAATGTCGAGGCGTGAAATGGGAGTATATGTGAGAATAGATAGAAGTCAAGAATGAGGAAGATAGATGTCATGAGACATGTGAAAAGTTAGTTGAGTTTCCTCTCATCACTCAACTGTAACTTTCTGAGTAAATGTAGAAATATTGCGCCTGATCTTTTCGTGTCTGCTCCATCTGTGTTTGATCAATTGTGAAATCCTTTTGAGGATATCTAAGTTGGTAGTTAATGAGTCTGTGACCTGAGTTTCAGAGTCTAATTGCAAACAGGCTAGGAGAATTGTTAGTAGGAACATTTATATGTGTTGAGTGTTCACAGTTCTCTGAAACAGGCGCAAATTTTGATCTTAATCTTTTGGTCAGTTCTCACTCCATAGTTTAAAGTTTTGTGCAAGCAAGCACTTAATCTTTAAGTTGGAAGGTAATCTATTCATGGCTAGAAGCATTTGCTTAAACAGGTTTTGTACTGAGAGAATTGAAGTTAAGAAGTTAGGGGTGTCTAAATCGACTTCTCAGAAGTGCAGATTCAGACATAGGTAACTTGTGAAGTTGATTTCTCAAGTTATACTAAACCTTTTGAAGAACTTTAACTTGGAGAAGGTGCGCAATCTCTAGGTGACACTCCATACAAAATTTCATAGAAAACTTTACATGTTTGGTAGGTCAATGAGAAGAAATTGTGCAGCAGACTTTCTGTGTTTTACCTTCTTCATAGATTTTCTCAACTTTTGATAATTTTGAGATTGGACCTCTAATTTAGTGAAGGTTTTGACTTACTCTTGATATAGAGGTGTTCTAAATTCAAGAGTAGGTTGTTCTTTTGGAGATTAACACTCTCCATCAATAACCATATAAACTTCTACCTTGGAGATAAGCTTCCATCCTTAATGACCAAGCTGAGTAATTACCTCTATCCAATTTGTCAATTGATGAAGGAAATCCATCTGCCATGTTGTCCAACCTTGCTCTAATACCACTGTGAAGAGATGGATAGGTATGTGCTTGAAGATGAAGAGGTGTTGCAAAATCCTTGATCTACACCAGCCAAATGAACTCCAGGAGTATATGGTGGGCCCTTTTAGCTTGCCAATGGATGTATTAGACACTCTATGTACCTTGGAAGATCACTCTCAAAAAGATAGTTCAAAACAGATAAGTTGGAGTTAGCTCAGAGGTGAAAACTTGCTATTCTTGGTTCATACACCTGTCCAGTGTTTTACATAATTCTCTGAGCACAGCAGAAATTAGCTTAATTCCTCTTGGGGAAGTCTAGTTACCTTAAAGATCTAACTTTCAAGAGTAATCTCATAAAAAATAATGAACCACACACTGAGAATGAGTTTTAACAAGTGATGACATCATCCCGATTTTCACGGGCTGCTATAGTTTGAGACCAGTGAGCAGAAAAATTAACATAACTCAAAATGTAGGAATTAAATGATTATGAAAATTTGTATAGTTATACTAGACAGTAAGCTGAATCCAACAAGCTTTAAATCACTGAATTTGGATAAGTAACCATTGAGAAACACCTCTGAGAAGATGAGTGAAAAAATCGGGTACCTGACAGAGAAGTGAAGATGAACAGACCCTGTTGACTTGAAATGAACATAACTGAAGATTGGAACATCCAAATGACATGAAACTTTGCAAGAATATATTAGACTTATAGAGCTAACTTTACCAAGTTAAATCACTGAAAATGATGCACCAAGATCAGAGAAAACATCTCTGCAAGTTGACTGAGAAAACTGAGAGTAATGGCAGTGAGTAGTACACTTCACAAGAACATGGAAAGATGAACTCAAATAATCATGAAAATGAAAGTATATTGCTTGTACAATACAATGAATTAATGATACATATGTGTGCCTTGTAATCACACCTTGATATGGCATAAAGCTCAGCTCTTGGAGGTCTTCACATAGGTCTCTCTTACCACGACTAAAACTGCCATCTATTTATAGTTGAGTTTGGGAGGCTAACTTCCCTCAATCACTCTCCAATCAATCAATGATTGATTTGATTCTCTACCTACCACAAATCACGAATTCATGGCTCCTCTTTCCATTCTTGATCAAGTGGACTCAACCACTTAAGATTCTCTTACTTTTACATTAAGTAAACTCTTCAAAAGTTACAATGAGGTAGTTCACAAGTGAACTTTACATAGTCTTCTTTTTAAAGCTTCTTCTAAGACTTTGTGAGACTCAAGCCAATACTTAGTCTTGTCATAGACTTGCTCCAACACAGATCTGGTCTGAACTACTGCAGCGTGTGTTTCTACGGGTGTGATTTGCACCATGTTAG
Source organism: Ceratopteris richardii (assembly GCA_020310875.1). Lineage (NCBI taxonomy): Eukaryota > Viridiplantae > Streptophyta > Polypodiopsida > Polypodiales > Pteridaceae > Ceratopteris > Ceratopteris richardii. The sequence goes on from MU260384.1 coordinate 102,134, forward strand.
TCATGAGGTTTGGTCGTTCTTTCTTCCTTTGATCATACTCGGCTGCATCCTTACAAAATCTTCTAATGTGGCCAAATTCACCACAAAAATGACAACGCGGTGGTGGCAAATTAGTGTTTTCCTGTGCTGGTTCGGTCTGCCAACAGTTTGCATTGAAGTTGTTATTTCTCTGGCCTCTGTAATTTCGGTAGCCTTATTGCTGGTTGTTTCTCATTTGTGGTGGTACATAGTGATTGGCTGGCTGTCTTGGTTCCTATATAATAGCATTGACAGTTGTTGGTCCCTGTACCTTGGCGTTGTATATGCAGTTTTTGGTGGTGTGTCTGGTAGTGTTGCAGATAGCACAAAACAACTGATTAAGTGCACAAGTGGCACTAGTATGGCCTGAATTCTTGCATGTGGTGCACTACACCTGTCTGGTCAGGTCTTCGATGACATTTTTATTTGCTTTTAACTACTCCAGATCTTCTGTAAATCCTCCAACCTTGTTTTCCAATTGCAAAGCCATTGCAATAATTGCATCTAGCATCATAGCTCCTACACAGCGTATGATCATAATCTGTTTAAGTTGTGGAGTCAAGCCATTGATAAACCATTGAGTAATAACGTCATCCGGTAGGTTGGCATGTGCTGGTGGTAACTGCCTCAAATGAGTTGTGAATAGAATGGCGTATTCCTATACTATATGATTTATCTTATGTCTATTGTTTTGCAGGTAGTCAAAAATTTTGGCTGGATTCTTCTTTAGCCTGAATCTCTACAAAAAGGCATCTCTTACTGCTTCATAAGTGCCGAAATGGTTAATATCATATTCTGTAAGCCATCTAGCTGTTTCATTGACCAATGTAGATTGGAAAACAATAGCCTTATACGCCAGATCAGGTGGATGATTGAGCACTGCGTAACTTATCTCAAACGTGCATACATGAGCATTCGGGTCATCTCCTGGGAATCCACCAAATTTGGTGTACGTTACTCCGGTTGGAGTTGGCCTGGGTGGACATAGTTGTTTTTGTTGTTGTTGTTTGTTCATCGTGCTGATGGTTGTATAGTGACTATCTCCTATATTCCGAGGCTGAATATTTGAACCGTCGGAGTCTGTATCAGCCTATGCACTTTTCGATTCGATAATCTTATTCAGTATATTTCAAATCTCGGTTTCGAACAAGTTTCCTTCCTTCTTGATGTCCAATGTAGGAAGGCTTACTCCGAATAGCGGTGACTGGGTTGAAGATTCACCAAGAAATGGTAAATCGTCACCGGAAAACTGTAAATTCTCAGTGACTTGTACCGAAATGACACCGGAAGGTGTCGATTTTTCACCAAAACAAAGTACTCCTCCTTCACTAGTTTCTTTGGCTAAGGTGTTTCTATTCGTGAACAAATTTGAATCTTTACCCAATGTTGTTAGACTAACTTCAGGCTGCGTCCTGGTAGATTCTGGAGTTACTACCTCTTCAACAGATTGGGCCGAAATCGTAACGGAATCTACCAGAGATGTAATACGTTCCATCGGAATATGATCGGAATCACCACTAACGTTCTTTACCTTCTTGTCAATTGGTTTGGACCTTCCCGTGCTTCTACCTCCTGGAGGCGTCCTTAGCAGGTTAGGTACCCAAGGCTCTCTGTTCTTTGGATACATTTCACCGGATCGAGTAACCGACATGTATCATCTTTTGGTACTAATCGCGTACTAGTAGTGTTGATTTACAATCTTCAGTCACGTTTCCACAAGTGGTTGCAACAATCTGATCTGTTGCCACGTTCCCATAGATAAATGGAAATCTTGATAACACTTTCGACAGATAAATGGCAATCTTGATGCCACCTTCCCACAGACGGCACCAGTGTTAAACGCTTAAACGCGAAACTAATTGTCAGAAACACATTTAAGCACCTAAGTTGGTTCTTGGGAGTGGTAGGGGTCTGTTAGACAGAGGCCCTGTACTTAGTTCCCAAAATAACCACTTCAGATATAGTAATATACTGATGCTAGGAACTCTATCAAGATTTCATGACACTTACAGTTCTCGTCGTAGCTCGGCCAGCGTGTGCTGAATACACTAAGATGCTATATTGCTAAACTTATTGAAGATACCAGAGACAAGAGTGATAATTCAACCTTTACCGAATAGGCACCACAATCCGCTCAACGTCCGAAACACAAAGAATTCAATTGTTCAGATACACCGTACTAAAGATCCAATACTTAACCCAAGAATCCTTACTGTAGCTTAGCCCTTACCGTAGGATGACAGATCTCAATGCGGGAGACAACACTATCCTGCGCAGTGTAAGAACACTATCACAGTTTCACAGACTTCGCTAAACAACTGGCAGAACATTCCCAAAATGAGTATTAACACAATACATGTCCCTAACACAACAATCGCAATAAAGATTCGCAGACGATTCACTTCAGACAACGATTCGATAACAAATCAACAGAACAAGACAGATGCTCCAAATTACCCAACCCTGCACACAGTAACGTCACCGCTCAGTCACTCAGATGAATCGTCACACTAGATCAAACTCTGAACAGACAAAACAAGACACAGCTGCACACAGAATACACAGAATACTCAGAAATTACTTAAACAACGCTACAGTAACGCTCGGACCATCACCCAGACGAACAGTCTGGTGATATCACGAATCGTCACTCAGCATCTCTTTTCATTGCTTTATATAAAAGATTACAACTGTTATGTAACAACTTTTCGCACGTGCGAACACAAGATTCAGTTTTACATTTTCCAATCCGGCGCCGACTAACAGGATCCACTCAAGGATGGGGTGTTCATAGGTCCACATAAGTCCATGTGGATGAGGGCTAGTGGGTTCCTCGCTCGTCTTGAAGCTTCCTTGGGAACTGGGGCCCTGTGTTGCTTGCCTTGGGTGCAAGCTTGGCAGACACCAGTAAGTTACCCTATTTTTGGCAATCCCTTCACAAGTTGGGATGAAGAGATTTTTGATAAGTAAGAAGTATGGCCGAATCTCTGGTGCCACAAACTTGAGTTTGATTCTTTGGATACAAAGCATGATAGCTTGTAGAGGCCCTTTTCTTCTATACCTTGAGCAATGACATCCTTTGGATGGGGATCAACTACCTTAACTAAGGTGTTATCAAACCATACTTGTTTGTCCTGATCTGTAATGGCCTTGACAGAAAGGAGATTCATACATAAGTTTGGAACAAAGAGAACATTGGATAAAGACTTGCATTCCCCCTGATGGTTGGAAATTTGAACTTTCCCTTTTCCTTCGATGGGTAAACTTTTGTTGTTGCCAAGATAAACTTTTCCCGTGTGCTCTTCAAGTTCCTGAAAGGAGTCCTTGTCTTTGCACATATGGCAGGTAGCTCCGCTATCAAAGATCCACTCATACAGGGAGCTAGAAGTCACTAGTGCATTGGCTTCTGTGGAGATGAAAAGTTCCTCACTCGAGCAGTGGGATCTATGTTGGGAGCCTCTGGATGCTTGCCTAGACGTAGAAGCCTTCGATGATTGTTTCTTTCTATAGCAAAACTTTTCTAAGTGTCCTGATTTTCCTCAGAAATTATAGGTGAACTTCTTCGATGAGTTATGCGATCCGTGCTTAGATCCATTGCTAGCCTGATGACTTGTGGTTTTTCCCTTATTGAAGGGGCCTTTGGCCTTCATGGCTGACTCTTGTGAGGAAGTCGATTTGGCTCGCGAGTTCTGAAGGAGCAATAGTCGACGAACCTCTTCCCAAGATAAGACTTGGCCGCGATTATACAAAGTGGTGACAAATGTTTGGTACAACGTAGGTAACTTATTGAGAAGCCGAATGGCCATGTATTCACTAGAGATTTGCCTACCACATAGTGCTAATTTACATTGGTAATCCTCAAATTGGGCTATGACCTTGGTAATTGTGTCGTGTGGCCTAATGGTCAAATTATGAAACTCGGCCTCTAATGCATATATCTTCGAAGGGGTCTTGTCTTCATAGAAAGTGGCTAACGTATCCCAAGCATCCTTGGACGTCTTGGAGGCACTGATATGTCCTTTCGTCAATTCGTTGCAGGCAAGTAACAGTTGACCTGAAGCTCTTTTGTCCTTGACATTCCACACATGCCAATTTCCTAAGTTGGTATCCCTATTGGGTTCAGGGTTTGACCCATCTACTACTTCATGAAGGAGATTCGTATAGAGGTAGGCGTGTGTAGCTCAGTGATGAGTAGCACCTCCTTTAATGTCAATCTGAGAAGACGTGAGGATGGTATGAAGACCTCGGACAAGTGATGGCACAAGTGTGTGAGTGAGAAGCACACTAACATGCACACACATACACACACGTGCACACAAGGTAAGAACAAAGAGAGAGACAATGGAGTTCTTTAGATTACTCAAACATGCTCCTACAAGTTGAATTCTACAACAAGCTAACCTCAAAAATGAGCTCTCTAGCTCTTTTTATAGTTTTTGACTAGCTTTGGCCCTGTCCAGTCCTAGTGTGCGACCTAGTTAAAAAATAGGTTCTAGGGCCTATTTGAGGGCTCAAAAAGAGTCTAAAAAATATGAAAATTGATAGGTAGGTACTTCTAATGCTCCTCAAGTTCAAGGACTCCTTGGCTTGCACAAAATGGAGTTACAAAAAAGTGGAATGGTATTTACAATGGTGTAAAGTGACTAAAATCACTATTTGGGAAGTATTAGTTCAGGAAAAATGATGGGCCTATTTTCCAAATCTTCTTTGACTGCTTGGCCTGCTTGGCCCTTCTCGTTGGCTTCCTTTTCTTGTAAGTCCTTGACCGCCCTAACCACTGCCAACACTCCCCCCTCTCTCGCATCTGTCGTCTCTGACAGACTCTTGTTGTGTGGACCGTTGGATGTAGTACTCCACGACATCTGTAGCTAAGTGATGTTTTGCTATTCTCAGCCCTATGGCCAAATCAGTTAGTAGGGCATCCCAGTCTACTAGCCCGGGTACCTCTGGATGTGGCACGTGTAGCTGTTCTGAGTGTAGAGCCTGTTCAACCGCAAATAGTTGTAATAGGTGAGATGGTTTGGGTATGAATATCTCGGAATGCTATTCCCAAAACCCTCTGATAAACATTTCCTCAAATGTTTGCTTGAAACAGGCAGGTAGATACTTGATAGGAGCATGCCACACATAGACAATGTTGATGGGTGGTGTTGTGCTCATATCGTAGGCAAGGTCCTGGTTGCCTTCATTTAATCCGAGAGCCGAAAGGTAAGGTGCTTTGACATTTCTAAAGGTTCTGAAAGTGATGAGCATTAACTCAAATATTTTGAGGCACATCTGTGCCATGATATCTGGTACATTTTTGAATCTGACTGCCCACTGTCGGATGGTTGAAATCATGTAGCCGACCGTGGGTTGGCCACAAGGGGTGCTAAGTACACATAGTTTAGCCACTTTTCATATCCTTTAACTGTCGAAACTGTTTTGGCGTACTCTGTCCAAGACCTTCGTCGAAAGACAGGGAAGTAGCATGGGTTATACTTGATGTATAAAGGCATGTTATTCCAAGTGCGTACCATCTCAGGGTATGTTTCAAGCAGACATATCCTCTAGGTAGGTTGAAATATATTCCTGTGTGTGGCGCTTGCAGGAATGTCATTTGGTGCAAACAGTGTTGCTGAGGATGGTTCTTTTGTTGTGCACTGCTTTATTTCAGCATTATAAACTGCCATTAATATGCAAAATGGAACATACAAATCATCAGACGTGCCAATCCACCGATGATGGCAGAGGTTTCTCAAGTAATCCGATTTGATGACGACCTCTTCCAATCGGGACATCGTCTGTATCTGTATTGCAACTCTCTTATCATGGGTTGTACCAACCTTGTCCAACTTTTGCATCTATTCAGGAGCTTCGATCTCAATTGTGTCCATTCCTTCCTCTGTTTGCTTACCCCCTGGTGCAGGCATGGGTACGTATGGGTCTTCAAAAATCTCCTCAACTTCAATTGGAACTAAGTCCTCAGATTCTGGCTCCACAAGGGGAGAGGGTTGATGCTCATATTGAAGAACGTTATTTTGTAGTTCTTCCAGTTGTGCTCTGAGTTCTGCAACTTCTTCAGATGTGTCTACTGTGGCTGTGACTTCTTTTGGTGACTCTTGCTGAGCTTCGAGTTGCTTTAGTAGGTCATCCCTCTCTTTTTCTAAGGCTGTGTGGGCTTCCAGGAGATTGGCGTGTGTTTCCAATACGATTTGCATATTTTCAGATGGGATGGCCTTGAAATTCTCTAGGTCGATTTCCTGTGGTGAACCGTCATTGCTGCTTCTAGGTTTTCTTCGTTCTGTTTCTCTAGTCGATTATTCTCTTCGAGTGCTACAGACATGTGCTTTCGTAGTAAGGCAAGGTGACGTTGAAGCTTGAGGTTGTCCGTTATCTGGGCGTGTAACATATCATCAAGTTGTTGTTTTTCTTCGGTATCTAGCTGGGATGGATTGGCTACTAATTGATCATGTTGTGCTTGTAAGGTATTAAACTGCTATTGTAATAGCCTCTTCTCCTTCTCTAAATTAATGAATCTTTCTTGTAGCGTTTCATGGTTTCTGAATAGGCTCATATGCTGAGCATCTAGGTGCTGGTAATGTTGTTGTAGTTGAGACATACACTGGTACAAAGTATTAAATACATTATTAACAGGAGTGGATGTTGGGAAGGTGTTGAATGCAGGAGGGTAGGGGAAAGGGAAAGGGAGTGTGGATGCTGTGCTTGAAAAGGGTGAAGTGGGTGGTGGGGGAATGGGAGATTGTGGGAATATGGGGGGAGGGAGAGGTGCGGAAGTGGGTGAGATGTCCAGGAAGTCATATGTGGATGCGGTCGTGGGAGTGATTGTGAACATGGGAATTGTCGGTGTGGTGATGGTCGTGAAGCTGTAAAGTGGTGTGTTCAGTTGTGAAAATGAACCACCAAGAACTCTGATAGGGGGATTAGGGTTTTCAGTGGCGATATTTAGAATTACAGTGTCAGTGGTGGCATTTACAATAGGGGTGGTGATAGGTTGTGTGGATTGTGAGGGTTGACTGACATTCTATGCTTTGGTTTGGGAAGTGGACTCTGTGACAGTGACAGTGGTAGTGGCAGTGGTGGTAGGAGGTGAAGCTGGTGGAGTTGGAGGGGAGGGTGGTAAAGGGGGTGACGGGGGTGCACTTGAGGTATGGGCTTCATCAGTGTGATGAATGGTATGGGTTGTGCCCGTGGTGGTGGATGTGGTGCCCTGTGGTTCTAATACCAAGACATTCATTTGTTTCCCTAGACTAGGGGGACGTCTGCCGTATCTTTGCTTCGATCTTCGCGAGTGTGCGAGAGCAGTAATGCACTGTCTCAGCAATCATGTCAAGGGTTGCCCTGTATTGCTCGTCCACACCTTCATCTTCCAAGATCTGGTTCATGAGGGCCTTTCCTGCTGCCAAGGATAGTTTGTGTTGTTCTTGAACTCGGTTGATGGTATCATACGGTCTTTTCAACTGCTTCGTATAAGCAGGGGCACCTTCAAGTTCCGGTACAACTTCTTGCTCATATTGATGCTCTTCTTCATCGGATAGTCCTTCTTGTTCATCCTCTTGCTCCTCTTCTGCAGTCTCCTCTTCCTCTTCATCCACCTCCACAACTTCTAGTTGACTTGGATGGGGTTGGTCTGTAGCAGTTTGTTTCCCGCTTGCTTGCTCTGCCTTAACTTCCAAATTAGTAGCATTAATTATTCTGGCTACCTCTTCATCAATTAGATCTTCCAGTGTAAAGCCAAGAGGTAACTCTAAGTCGATGGGTATAGGTGGAAACACCAGATTTGGTCCTTCTGCGCTATGCCTTGGTAATCTGATAGTGAAAGGTTGCACTCGCCTCGGAAGTCGTGGAGTTGTGTCCGGTGTCAGGTTGGCACCTCAGGCCTGTGCACAAGGCATCTGAACCGCTCCCCTCATTTTCTTGGAAGGAGGCCCTGCGGCTGATAGTCTTCGTTGAAATTCTTGCACCCTAGTCCAAACAAGTGCCCTTTGAATTGGCACATCATATGCCAAGCATCGGTAAACAATCCTTGTGAGAGCACAGCATCCATAAAGTACTGACTTTTGCTTCTTATACCACCATTGATGTGCCAAGTGTATTTGGTCAATAATCCAATGAGGCATGTTGATTGTCAAATTGAAGGCGTCTGCTAAGTATAAACTGAAACATATCTTCTTGGGTGGCATCGTGAATCTCTCTTGAGTAGGGAACGCGAAATGTTGCATGCACATTTGAAGGTGAATAGCAATAGTTGGTGTCATTGACACCATGTCCTTCAATTTAGTCATGTTCTTGTTCTTCATGTTGTCTAGGACCATTGTCTACTTCTCTGTGGGGACATGCATGCCTTTCATATCGAGAGCTTCCCTTACCAAATTTTTCGTCAATTTGAAGCGTTTCAGTTCATTACCTCTTGTAAGAGATGGTAGGACAAAGGTGCTATACCCCTTTTTCTCTTTACTGGGAGTGAGGGTGCTAATCAAGTATGAACACCTTAAAAAGTCTTGCTTCGGTAACTAGGCTTTGAAGTAATCATATAGTCCCGCCTTCTTCCATATCGGTTTCAACCCTTCATTATTTTGAAGCCTCTCAAACTCTGTGGTAAAGAAATGATACCGACCCCAGCGTCCATTGAACTCTATTTCTGCCTCCCACAAGTAAGTGCCTTCTCCAAGAGGTCCTGCCACATCACTGAACCAATGCGAGTTTTTGCTTACTGGTGATGTGTGCCCCTGGGGAGGATTCTGAACAGGTATAGCATGTAATGCTCTCAATGCCAAGGGTCTTCCCTTCAACTCCTCCTCAATGGGGATACTTTCAATGTCCACAATCTGAGGGCTGGTGCCTGCTTGGGAGCTAGTTCCTACAGCCTCGGCCATATTGAAGGGACTGGTCACCGGTTCTGTGAGAATATACAAATGAATGTTAACATTGCAAATGGACACCAAGTGGTCATGTGTCCCCGTTACAACATTAACATGAGTTTTTAGTGATAAGTTAGTTCGTCAGTGAGTGATCTGTGATTGTGGGTGTAGTCAGTGGATGAATTGTCCTATGAGCTAAATGGAAAGATGCAGTGTGAGAATGATGAAATTAGTAGGTGGAGGTGAATTTACAAGTGGGGGTCAAGGGGTTTATTACAAGCTTTGGGAAGCCAAACACAGTGGATGGCTTTCGGTTTTGGTTATGTGGAGACTCTTGAGGGCTTTGTGAGAGTGTCTACTTGGAAATGACGCTTTTTGGGGACCCATTTACAAGTGATTCTACTCGTGCTCATGGGTGAATATGTGTTTGTGCGTGATGTATAAGAGTGGGTATCAGCTGTTCGCATGAGTGAACCATGTTGTACAGGGTGTGGTCTCTGTGTATCTATTCGAGCCCGCAAGCAAGCCTTAGGCACCCAAATTTGTCTTGATTGTGGGCTAGCCTTCATCGACTTCTTGGGTATCTAGATAGACTTCACTTTCACAGAAGAATTTTTGAAAAGTTCTTATTAGTGTCGTGTTGTTGATCACTAATAGGAAGTTGAGCCAGTTGTTGTGGCTTGACGGCAATAGGATGCTCACCTTTCCGCACCCACACCTGTTTTGATGGTTGAGACACTGTGCTTCGTACTTTCTTTTGGCTTCGAGCATAAGTCGTCTGCTTCTTCTGTGTTTGATCCGCCTTTGGTTGTTGCATCCCTGTGGCTTTTGGAAAACAAGGGAGTTCCATCGGATCCTTGACTTCTTTCTTGAGATAATCATCCCTCTGCATCACATAGTGTTGGACAAGAATAGCATGGTCATCTTCATGTGTACTCCTGGAAGGACCAGGAGTTTGTGCCTTGCCTGGTTCCTTGAGTGCTTCATTCTCTAATTCAAGTGTAATGCGGTTCTGATCTACCCATACCTGAAGAAGTCCACTTCTTAAGTTTAGGTTGACTACATGATCATAGATCCAGTCTTGACCCAAGACAAGAGGCTCAGTGAGATCCTCATCTTGACACACTAGTACTTTAGCTGTCAGTAAAACATCTTGAATGCAGAGGGGAAGTTCCACCTCACCCATGCAAGGGATCTCCACACCTCCCAATCCTATGAGATATGCTTCTATAGGATTGACACTTAATTTCAGCTTTTGACAGTAAGAAAATTTAATAGCACTAGTGGCTGCACCTGAGTCAATCAAGGCCCTTACAGTCCTTGCACTCGTTCCTTGTCCTATCTCTAATGTTACAAAAGGACGTCGATCAATTATTCTATGAGAGCTAATACCTAAAACTTCACACATAGCCATATGATATCCTGGGTGCACATAGTCATTTGTCCTAGGTTGATCTCTACCCTGTCTTCTCAACTTCATTCTTCGGATGCGTTCCAATGCTTCTGCCTGTGCCTCTTCTCGAATTCGCTTTTCCTCTTCTTTATGTTTCTTTGCAGTATTGAGTCGATTTAACATCTCCACCGTGAGGGGTTCCTGATATAACTTGACTCAGCATCCGCTAATGTAACTAGGAAGAACATCACCTTCTAGTGTAGCTAATTGAGCTACCCCACTCGTGGAGATCCTATTGATAATCATAGGTCCATAGCCTCTCTTCTCTAGTTTCCGTGCATGTTGCTTCAAAGTGTAGACCAAAACTAGGTCTCTTGCTTTTAGGCCCTTATCCTTCATGTGTGCATCAAAATATGCTTTTTGTCTTTTCTTGGCTGCATAAATTCCTACCGTAGCTCTTAATCGTGTTTCACCTAATCGTTCCAGGTCAAAGATTCTGGATGAAAGCTCATGGCCTGTCCACTCGAGCTCATGTGCTACCCTCAATGTTGGTATCAAGAAGTATAATGGTAGCACTACATTTTGGCCAAATACCATTTGAAAGGGAGTGGCTTGGAGTACCGTTTTATAAGCAACTCGGTATGCCCAAACGGCATGGTGTAGCTGTTTATCCCAATCAGAGCGTTTATTATTTACTAATTTGGTGAGCACATTGCATAGAATCTTGTTTGTGCTTTCGGCTTGCCCGTTAGCTTGTGGATGATAGGGGGCAGACTTCTTGTGTACTACCAAGAATTCTTGGAGAAGATTTTCAATAACTTCATTCAAGAAGTGAGTGCGCTTATCACTTACTAGCTCGATAGGTAGCCCGTATCTAGTGAATACATTCTCAAATAAGAATTTAGCAGTCGTCTGAGCATCATTCTTTGTAGTAGCTTTTACTTCTACCCATTTGGTCAGATAATCAGTGGCAACAATGATATGTTCAGCATGTGAACCCTTGGCTGGAAGATTAATAGGGCCCACAAAGTCTATTCCCCACTTAGAGAAAGCACGTCCACCCATCATAGGTTTCAAAGGCATCTCATCTTTGTTGATGTGTAAAACACTACAACAAATGAATTAATGTGACACTAGAACACCTCTATGGTCACCATTAACTCATTGCCACTCCAAACTTTGAGAAATGATAGCCGAAACCAAGAACTTTGCTTCTTCATATTTTTCTAGTCACTAAAATGACATACCTTCAGTATTTTGCTAATTTCTCTTAGCTCAAATATTTTTTTTCTCCAAGATCTTTTGAATACTGAAACTAGAAGAGTAGAGCTTTCCAACAAGCTATCATATGCGTGAAACGGATCTCTACAACTCAAGTTATGGCCCTCACAAGATGACCCTCTATGACCTTCCAAAACTAGAAATTTTGCCTGTTTTAGTAAATTTCGTTGTCTAAAAATAAAAATTCGATGCCTAGCATCGACTTGCAACCAAAAGTCGATGTCGGGCATCGAATTTGAGCTTTTTCAGCCACTTTTTCAGCACCAAAATCAGCCTCTTTTACATACACATGAACAAGACCACTTTATGTGGGAAGTCGATGCCAGGCATCGACTTTATGCTGAAACTCGATGCCAGGCATCGAGTTGCTCCACAAACCTCATGATTTTAAGAAGTTTCATCAGTAGATAAAAGTCAGATATGAAGATAAGGACTTATCAGCTAAGATTCGATGCCAGGCATCGACTTCTCGCATAAAACTCAACCTTTCAACATACATTCGATGCCAGGCATCGACTTGCTTGAAAAACTTCAACCTTTCAAATCATTATACAGAAGACAAACACTGGAGATGGAAGAAGAAGACTTATACACAGAACTTTACTAGTTCTTATCATAGCTATGAAAACTCAGAAGCTTACAAGTGCTTTCTCACTCAGAGAAGCCCAACTATACTGAGTCATACAAAATGAGTACTAACTCACTTTCTCATTGTCTTTCTCTTCTTCTCTCTCTTCACACCGCGTCACTTGATACAAACTAACTTATATAGTTTTTCTCTATCTCGTGACTTTTTAAAAAACTTCTAGAACTAAAGTGAACTAACTTTACAAATATAATACACTTGTGAAATTGTCCCTTCACATAGGCATGTGATTTTCTTCTAAAGCTTTGACCCTCAAATATATGTCCAATTAGTGATTGTTTCTCCAACAGCTCCGCCTCAATCACTATTTGACATTCTCTGTTTCTTCATATCATCTTCTTTTCTTTTACTCCTACCATGCTTTTGAATCTACTGGTCTTCACACCATCCAAGCTCTTTGTCATTATGTCTGCTAACTGATCTTTAGTAGAAATGTACTCCACTTCAATCTCCTTCTCCATTACCTTTTCTCTGAGAAAATGATACTGTATCTCTATGTGCTTTGTCCTTGCATGAAAAACTGGATTTGCTGCAAGATAAAGTGAACTCATATTATCTCCATGTATTGTAGGTGTACCTTGATCAATGCCCAAGCTTTTGAACAATGTCTGCATCCATATGACCTCCTTAGCTGCTTCCACAAGTCCCTTGTACTCAGCTTCAGTTGATGATAATGCTACTGTATGTTGTTTCTTTGAACACCAACTTACAAGCTTATCACAAACGTATATCATGTAACCATGAGTTGATCTTCTGTCATCCTGATTACCTGCCCAGTCTGAGTCACTATAGGCTCTCAACTTCAAATCTGATGTAAAAGGATAATATAATCCTTCCTTTATAGTTCCTTTGATATATCTGAGAACTCTTTGACCTGCAATCCAATGTGGGTCCTTTGGACAATGCATGAATTGTGATAAAACTCCCACTGCATAACTAAGATGAGGTCTTGTTAGTGTAGCATAAATCAAACTACCCACAAGAGATTGATACTTCCTCATATCTTTGTATTCTGCACCATCATATTTACTAAGCTTGTGATTAACTTCAAGTGGAGTTGAAGCTTCTCTGCAATTTTCCATATCAAACTTCTTCAATAAATTCAGAAGATACCTTTCTTGTGATACATATATGCCATGATCTGTATAGGTGACTTCCATTCCAAGAAAGTATGACAACTTTCCTAGATCACTAATCTCTAATTCGTTTTTAAGTTATCTCTTTACCTCCTTGATTCCTTCATCTGAAGTACCTGTGATTATAATGTCATCTACATAAATACAAATGTAGATTGTACCTTCCTCTATTCTTTTGATAAGTAGACTTGGATCTGCTTTTGAACTTTGATATCCAAGTTCATTCAAATATTTCACCAGTCTATAGTTCCATGCTCTTGGAGCTTGCTTCAATCCATAGAGTGCTCTTCTCAACCTGCAAACAAAATTTGGATACCTGGAATCTATAAACCCTTGAGGTTGTTCCATGTATACCTCATCTGATATGTATCCATTCAAGAATGCATTCTTTATATCCAATTGACTTAGGGTCCATCCTTTTGAAGCTGCAATAGCAATGATTGTCCTTATAGTTGACATCTTAGCTACAAGACTAAATGTCTCATCATAATCTATGCCATAGGTTTGGGCATAGCCTTTCACCACCAGTCTAGCTTTGTATCTGGCTATACTTCCATCTGCAAGCTTCTTCACTTTATAAACCCATTTATTTCCAATAACTTTCTTACCATTTGGTTTAGGAACAAGTTCCCATGTCTTGTTCTCCTCCAGTGCATTGAATTCTTCCTTCATTGCATCTTCCCATTGCTTCTTACCTTTTGCTTCATCATAGTTCTGAGGTTCTTCATCATCTTTGACCATATATGCATAGTTCTTCTGAGTTATGTAAGAAGTATCATAAGAATACCTTTCTGGTTGCCTTCTAGTCCTCCTTGACCTTCTTGGTTCACATTCTTCATAAGTGTCTGGATACACCTCTTCATCAAATATAGGAGCTTCTTCATTCCTTCTTGTTAATCCACTTCTAGATGTACTTGCTTGCATATAGTCTTCATCTCTATTCACCTGCACAATTGATTTTCCTTTTTCACATCTTCTTACCTCTTCTTCGAATTCTTCAGTTGTATGACTTTGATCTGCATACCAACTTTTCTTTTCATCAAATGTAACATCTCTAGAAACAATAAATTGTTTGGTTAGATGACCTAATCTCTTATGCCAGAGATCAAGTTCTGTAATCACTCCTTCACCATGTGTGAGCAAAGCTTGACCAATGTTCCCTTGTACTCTTAAAGTAAAGAGTCTACCTTCTTTCTTACCAGAGATAATCTGATTATATCCATTCTCTGGATCTTCAACAAATACTCCTTCATTTGTAAACCTGACTTGAAAACCTTTTTCAACTATCTGCCCCACACTAATCAAGTTTTTAGGTATTGTGGGAACATACAAAACATTGGTTAGCAAATCTGCTCCATTCTTGCATTTCACTTTTCCAATTGAATGTACACTATGTCTTGTATTATCACCTGTTTGAACTGTCTGACTAGAAATACCTTTTTCCAATTCTGACATCAATTCTATGTTTCTTGATAGATGATTAGAGCATCCAGAGTCAATGTAAAATACCTTTAGATCTTCTTTATCTGATGTGCTGATTGAATTCATCATCAATGATGTATGACTTTCATTTTGTGTGTCATTTGCATAATTGTAGTAGGTGGTGTTGTAGGATTGATTCTTGCATTTCACTTTTCCAATTGAATGTACACTATGTCTTGTATTATCACCTGTTTGAACTCTCTGACTAGAAATACCTTTTTCCAATTCTGACATCAATTCTATGTTTCTGTCCCCAACTTCTGTCCCCAACTTCTTCCTCCACCTCTACCATAGCCTCCTCTTTGACTTTGTCTACCTCTCTGAAAATTACTTTGATATCTTCCACCTCGACCTCTGCTATTGTTGTTTTGATTCTGGTTTGATCCTTGTTGGTTGTGCCAACAATCATGAGCCAAATGATTACTCAATCCATAGATCCAGCAAGCCTTCTTGTTGTTATTCTGATTACCTCTACCTCTTCCAAAACCTCTTGGTCTTCCTCTGCCAGTGCCTTTACCTCTTGCATAATAAACTTGAGAAGTTGACTCTTCTTCATCCTTTGCTTTACCTTTATCTCCTTTCTTCTTGTTCTTTATGTACATTGCAGAACTTTGTCCTTTATCTCCATCTCCCTTCAAATCTTGTTCATATGTAAGCATCAAACCAAGCAACTGGTTCAAATCTAGAACATAATGATTTAATGAAAGTTCTGTTGATAAGACAAAAGGTTTCCACCTTTCATTCCCTCTCAATCCTGCAAGTAGTTGAGCAATCAATCTGTGATCTTCAACATCTTCATCTATGGATCCAAGACTATCTGCTAGATCCTTCATCTTAGTGACATAATCACTAATACTTTGACTTGGCTTCTTCTTGAATGTTGTAAACTCTGACCATAGACTTGCTTTCCTTGCTTTGGTAGTACTTTGGAAATGATATTCCAATGCATTCCATATATCTTCAGATGATTCCAATCCTCTGATGTGTGGTAGCAAATGATCAGAGATTGTATTATAGATGTAGGCTTTTGCACTTGCATCCTTCTTCTGCCAATGCTTTAAAGCATCAAGTTCCTCTTTCTTTGGTCGGCTTTCATATTCAAATACTGGCTTCTCTTCTTCACCTATTACATATACCATGAGAGCCTTACTCATAAGTAAGGCTTCCATTCTCATTACCCATGCGGGTAAATTATCTCTGTCTAGTTTGTCAATGGAGATATGATCTGCTATACTCCTTCCCTTCTGCTGCAACCTATGAGCTTAAAGGATAAAGGATAATACCTTTCAAAGTTCTTTGTGTATGAGGATACTTCGAAAGTAATCTTTTTGATGCCTTGTGTCTTCAAATGCTTCACCTTTGAAACTTTAATGGAAAACTTTCCAAAACTTCTCGTACCTTTGCCGCCTTCTGCTCTTTAGGACCTTTCTGCTCTGATACCACTTGTTGATGTGTAAAACACCACAGGAAATGAATTAATGTGACACTAGAACACCTTTATGGTCACCATTAACTCATTGCCACTCCAAACTTTGAGAAATGATAGCCGAAACCAAGAACTTTGCTTCTTCAGATTTTTCTAGTCATTGAAATGACATACCTTCAGTATTTTGCTAATTTATCTTTGCTCAAATATTATTTCTCCAAGATCTTTTGAAGACTAAAACTAGAAGAGTAGGGCTTTCCAACAAGCTATCATATGCATGAAACGGATCTCTAGAACACAAGTTATGGCCCTCACAAGATGACCTTGTATGACCTTCCAAAACTGGAAATTTTGCCTGTTTTAGTAAATTTCGCTGTCTAAAAATAAAAATTTGATGCCTAGCATCGACTTGCAACCAAAAGTTGATGCCGGACATCGACTTTGTGCTTTTTCAACTACTTTTTCAGCACCAAAATCAACCTCTTTTACACACACATGAACAAGACCACTTTATGTGGGAAGTCGATGCCAGGCATCGACTTTATGCTGAAACTCGATGCCAGGCATCGAGTTGCTCCACAAACCTCATGATTTTAAGAAGTTTCATCAGTAGATAAGAGTCAGATATGAAGATAAGGACTTATCAGCTAAGATTCGATGCCAGGCATCGACTTCTCGCATAAAACTCAACCTTTCAACATACATTCGATGCCAGGCATCGACTTGCTTGAAAAACTTCAACCTTTCAAATCATTATACAGAAGACAAACACTGGAGATGGAAGAAGAAGACTTATACACAGAACTTTACTAGTTCTTATCATAGCTATGAAAACTCAGAAGCTTACAAGTGCTTTCTCACTTAGAGAAGCCCGACTATACTCAGTCATACAAAATGAGTACTAACTCACTTTCTCATTGTCTTTCTCTTCTTCTCTCTCTTCACACCATGTCACTTGATACAAACTAGCTTATATAGTTTTTCTCTATCTCGTGACTTTTTAAAAAACTTCTAGAACTAAAGTGAACTAACTTTACAAATATAATACACTTGTGAAATTGTCCCTTCACATAGGCATGTGATTTTCTTCTAAAGCTTTGACCCTCAAATATATGTCCAATTAATGATTGTTTCTCCAACAATCTTTACGTATAGGATACTGAGTTCGCTGACAGACATCACACCTCTTCACATAGGTATGTGCATCCATGTGAAGGGTTGGCCACCAAAAACCTGCAAACAGGATTGCTTTAATCACTCGGTCTGGTCCAAAATGTCCTCCTGCTACACCTTGGTGAGCAGTTTCCAAGATCTTGAGATATTCACTCTTATGGACACATAGTCTCAGGTAACCATCTTTACCACGCTTGTATAAATTATCACCAATAAGTGAGTAGTCTAGGGCTTCTTGTTCTAAACTTCTTTGCCTTGTCAGGGTCATATCTTGAGGAAATGTTTTCGTCCTCAAGAAGGCTACTAGTGGTTCACTCCAATCTTCCACTATGGACACTTGATAAAGAGTGGCATGCTCCACGGGTGGTTTAGTGCAATAGATTGGGCATTCTTTACACACCTTATGTACATCAGCTTCCATAGTAGGCCAATGCACTCCGAATCTCCTTAGTGTCTATAAAGTTCTTTGCCTTGAATGGTGTTGCTCTAATGCACCTACATGTGCTAATTGCAACCATTTTGCGTACTCATCCTCTTCCACACAACAAGATAATATCCCTTGATCTGTATGCTTGTACATACTCCCTGCCATTATATGGTACTTTTGGGCCTTTACTACTTCTCTATCTTGAGTGTTTATGAGTGGGTGATTAGGTCCATAGGTTAATACTGGCACTAATGGCTTGGCCCATTGAGGTACAACTTCCAAATTAAACAAGTAAGCATCAAGAAGGTCATCTGATACTCCTTGTGGGGCTTCTCCAGATGTGAGCTTAGAGAGATGGTCTGCTCTCAAGTGAGTCTTGCCTTTCCTCACCACAACCTCAAAGTCATATTCCATTAGCAAGAGGAACCATCTGACCAATCTGCCTGTATTGCATGGTTTGTTTACCAAGTACAACAATGCCTGATGATCAGTAAAAAATTTAAACTTATTTGCAAGCAAATAGTGTCTAAACTTTTTAACTACATATACCATGCCTAATCCTTCTCGTTCAGTGGTGGTATAGTTTCATTCAGCTGCATTCAACTGTCTACTAGCATAGGCAATTGGAAGATTATTACCTTCACTAGTAGGTTGTGCGAGTACACATCCAATAGCATAATTGGATGCACCCACGTGCACATGGAAGGGCTTATTCCCATCTAGTGTGGTCAAGATTGGCACTGAACATAATCGTCGTTTAAGCTCATTGAAGGAGTTCTCACATTCCTCAGTCCACTCAAAGTTAGTCAGAAGTCCGTATAGAGGCTTTTCTATGATGACATACATGTGTATAAACCGTCGGTAATAACCACAATGCCCCATGAAATCTTGTACTTCCTTGACATTCTTTGGCTTAGGTAGCTCTGCAATAGCTCTAACTTTTTCCTCGTCCGTAGATATGCTATTCTTTGACACTATGTGTCCTAGAATCTTGCCGTGCCTAACCATGAAAACACACTTTTCTGGGTTCAGGCAGACTTGATATTCTCTACATTTGTCAAAGATTTGCCTAAGTTCAGGAATATGTGTTTGCCGAATGTTGGAATGAGCACAAAGATCATCAACATAGACTTCTAAATTCTTCCTCAGGAATTCTTTAAATACATGATACATCAGTCTCTGAAATGTAGCAGGTGCATTGGTGAGACCAAATGACATTACTCGGAAGGCAAATATGCCCCACTCTATGGCAAAAGCTGTCTTATGCTGATCTTTTGGAGCTATGGCTACTTGATTGTAGCCCGAAAATCCATCAAGGAAGCTGTACACTTCCTTGCCTGCTACTCTTTCTAATAGATGCTTAGTGATATGAAGCGGATAATTATCTCGAATGGTGGCTGCATTAACCTTCTTCAAATTAATGCACACACGTAGCTTTCCGTTCTTCTTGGGCACCACTACAATGGGAGATACCCACTCAGTGTGCTCAATTTCATAGATGAATCCAGCTTCAACCAAGCGATCTATCTCCTCCTTGATCTTAGCAGCGTAGTTATCGTTATAAGTGTATGGCTTCTGCTTGGATGGTTTGGTATCTGAGGTCATGGGGATTGTGTGTGAGCATATTTTAGGGTCTACACCTTTCAAATCCTTATAGCTCCAAGTGAATACATCTCTGTACTCTCTCGTCAAAGCTATCAACACTTGCTCTTCGTCTTCTGTCAGGTCATGTCCTATGTAAGTGCATCTCTCCTCTCCTTCTTCTATGGCTACAACTATTTTCTTGATGGTTTCTTTGTTATCATAGGCCTCTATTGATTGTGCCTCACATTTAGACATTCTTATCATGAATCTTCTATCGTCTATTTCATATTTCTTAAAGTTTTCACGGACCTCAAACAAAGATTCTTCCTCTTCTGGTGTGACTTATTTCTTCTTCCTCTTCTTGCCTTCACTCTTGGTGGTCACTTGGGTGGTTAATCTCACCTCGTTCATAATTTTTGCCTGTCTCTGAGGGTGAGCTTCTACCTCATAGAAGTATTCCTCATCTGATGGAAAGGGTGGGTCCATGATGATTGACTCTAGATCAGAGTCACTTGCATCCTCAAATGCATCAGGGCTAGGTTCGCATTCTTCTAAAATTGCATCTCCCATGATTGGTTCTATTGAGAAGACTAAAATGTCATAGCCATCCTCATCACAGTGGGGTGTCCATTGTTCCTCATTGATGGCTACATCCATTGTTGCTAAAATTTCTGCCTAGTCGTGAGGCTCAAATTCTTCGTCAGGAAATACTACAGGTGCATAGGTTGGGTCTTGAATTGATATATGGTTTTCCTTTGCACCTATCTCTCTAGATTTTTCTCTCTTCTCTTCTTCTACTGCTACTTTGCACATCCATAAGTGGGTGTCTTCATGCATCCAAGAGGATCCTGATCCCATGGAATGCACTAACTCAGTATCCTCTTTGGCTCTATGGATGGGGTTCCATTGGATTGGAGGTACGTCTCGATGAGAGTAATCCTTGAGATTAACTTTGGTTATGACACCTAAGTGTTGCAAATGCAAGGAATTGGTTCCCCAATCCTGTACCACTTGCAACTGTCGCATAAATGGTCTTCCCAAAATCATCTCATAGGCATGGTTCTTGCCAAAATCACATATGGCAAAGTATGCTCAAACTCAACACCGCATGTAGTGAGAGTTATTCCTTCTAGCAAGCCTAAGGGTCTTTCTATGTGACCATCAGCCATCTGCAATTTCATTCTCGTTGGCCTAAGTGCTGGCTTGCCCCAACGCTTCCATAGGGAAGTGGTAGCAATTGCAACTCCTGCACCTGAGTCCATAATTGTCTTGGTTGTGTATCCTTGATGGGTGATGGGAAGATAGGTGTTTCCTTCTTCTCCTTCACTCATATCTCCTATCTTGTCTAGAGGAATTTCTAGCAGTGTTCTATGAGAACCTACTTGGGAATGCGGTATAGCTATCTCTGGTACTTGTTTGGCTACATGTTTCCACAGTTCTGGCCTAACCTTGAGTAACTCTTCTAAAATGAGATTGCATTGCACTTTAGTATTCTTTACTACCTCCGTATTCCTAGGTATGACTGAGTCTTGGTTTCGTACCATGACCATGGGTGCTCTCATACAAGTAGACTTAGCTTCCCATGGGCCTGTGAAATGGGGCAATTCATGTAAAGATTTGGACTCAAAGTCTAACCTTTCTTGAGATTGGGTACTCTCCTGCTCTCCATAAATAGAAGGAATGTCTTGTGGGAATTGATCATGTGCATCATCCACGAGTTCAATGGGAGGAGGGAATTCACTCTCTTTTGCCCATTTCTCTTCTTGAATCTCTCGTATGAATTCGGGTGAGTACCGATTCATAGAAGAAGATGTGTCTGGCTCTGTGGAGCTAATTAGGCACATAAGCTTCCTAGGCGGGAAGGCTTAGCCTTTCACTTGGCTTGTCCTTATTTTGAGAGGCGGGTTCCTTTTCTGATTGTGCAATTAGCCTCTCCAATCTTTCTAGCAGTCCATCAAAGTGCAACTGCGTCTTCACTGAACTAGAGAAGTTAAAGAGGCGACTGGCTTCAAACATGGTTTGAGCCAATTCCACCATCTTAGCACAAATTTTGGTTCTTTCAAGCTCTAGTTCCGCTCTAGGGTAACACTTTTCATGATTGGTTACGTTTGGCCCTTCTTGGATTCTAGTCTGATATGCCTTAAGCATCATGTTTAAGTCCTCGGGAGTGGGATCTGCTAATATTGATCCTACTCTAGGGGGTGGTGGGGTCATGAGAGGTGGGTTGGAAGGTGGTGGATCGGATGGAGATGGGAATGGTGGTGGTGGGTGTTGGTGCAGGACAATCAACAATTGATGTTTTGATATGGAAATGAAGTCAAGGATTTGAGAAGAGAACAAGTTGTGAAGCATGCAGGAAGGAAACATTAAGAAGTTGAAAGATGTGTACACATATGTACATTATTTCAGAGATAGTTCACTTATATCTTTGAGTAGTCATAAGCTTGTAAATATTTTGCCTATATATACTATGGAAAAATGTCGGGGAAAGTATGAGAGAGCATGAGAATAGAGTAATCAGAAGTTGTATGTGTCATTAGACATCTTAGAAGTGAGTTAAGACTCTCTCATCACTCAGTTGTAGTTTTTCTCAGAAATGAAGAAAACGTTGCGTACTGAGTTTTCTCCTTCTGTGTTAGATCTTTTGTGAAATGCTTTTGTACAAGTATAAGTCTATAGGTGATTGACCTTTGTACAAATTTTCAGCTTCCAATTGTGATCAAGCTGAGAGAATTGAGTATAGGAGCATTTACATATGTAAATGAGAAGAAGTGAAGTTGCAGGAGGCGCAAAATTCGATACGAATGTTTTGATCAATTCTCCTTCCATAGTTTAAAGTTTTGAGCAAGCAAATACTTAATCTTAAAGTTGGAAGGTAAGCTACTTGTGACTAAAAGCATTTGTAGAAAGGGATTCTAGATTGAGAGAAGCAAAGGTTTAAAGTCATAGGTGTCTAAATCGACTTCTCAGAAGAACAGTTTTAGACATAGGTGAGTTGTTGAGATCATTTCTCAAGATCTACTGAATCTTTTGGACTAATTCAACTTGGAGAAGGTGCGCAATCTATAGGCGACACCCTCATACAAATTTTTATAAAAAATTTACACAATTTGTAAGGCAATGAGTGATTTATGTGCAGCA
This sequence comes from Ceratopteris richardii, assembly GCA_020310875.1. NCBI lineage: Eukaryota > Viridiplantae > Streptophyta > Polypodiopsida > Polypodiales > Pteridaceae > Ceratopteris > Ceratopteris richardii. The sequence continues at coordinate 124,702 of MU260384.1, forward strand.
GGCTTTCTATGTATTCTTCTTCTTCACAGTTTGTTCAGAAAATTTGACAATTGAGTATTGATCTTCTAGAACTGGTGAAGATCTGAGTTATTCTTGTTATAGAAGTGCTCTAAATACAAGAGTAACTTGTTCTTTTGGAGATTAACATTCTCCATCAGTGGTATCAGAGCAGGAAGCATCAGAATTGAACGAAGGAGGACCTTGACTGCTGCAGGTGCAAAGAATTCAATATCTGAAGGTTCAAAAGTTGAAAGCTTGAGGATAAAGGTTGAGAAGAAGGTCATACGACACCAAGGAAGACAAAAGGAGTATTATTCAAAGTAAAGGTACATCTATTACTCATAAAGATTGAAGAATTCAATACACAAGTGAAGAAAGGATGAGAGATTCTCTTCAGATAGAGAAATTGGATAGAGAAAACTATCCAGCATGGTCAATGAGGATGGAAGCTCATCTAATGAGTAAAGACTTGATAGCTTACATTACAGGTGAAGAAGAAAAGCCTCAATTCAGAGATCCTAGTGTTCCAACTAGGGAGGAATTATCAGATTTGAAGAATTGGATGAAGAGAGATGCTCAAGCTAGGAGCATTATCTATATGGTAGTCAATGGTTACTTGCTAACTCACATTAGAGGTCTTGAAAGTGCAAGTGATATATGGAATGCTTTGGAGGAGCATTTCCAAAATACCACAAAGTCAAGGAAGGCATCCTTGTGGGCAGAATTTACCACATTCAAGAAGAAGGCCTCTCAATCCATCTCAGATTATGTAACAAGGATGAAAGACATTGCAGATGCATTAGGAGCTGTTGATGAAGACATTGAGGAGGATAAATTGGTAAGGAAACTCCTCACAGGTTTGAGAGGTGATGACAAATGGAAGCCATTCATTTTGTCTACTGAATTATCACTTGATCATTTTACTCCTGACTTAAATCAATTGCTAGGACATATGTTAACCTTTGAGCAGGATGTCAAAGGTGAAGGTGACAAGAGTACAGGTCATGCAATGTACTCAAAGGATAAGAAGAAAAATAGCAAAGGGAAGCAACAAGCAAATGAAGATGAAGGCACAACTCGTCAATCCAACTTCCTAAGAGGAAGAGGAGGTGGCAAAGGTAGAGGAAGAGGCAAGAATAATAAAGATGGAGTCAAAGCTTGCTAGATTTGTGGTAAGACAAATCACTTAGCTAATGATTGTTGGCATAATAATCAGAGTAGTGGTGGATATAATCAGAATTTTAATTCAAGAGGAAGAGGTGGCAGAAATCAAAGTGATAACTTCAGAGGAAGAGCTAGTAGGGGTTACTTTGGAAGAAATGCAGGTAGAGGATTCCAAAGTCAACAATACAATAATACCTACTACAATTATGCTTCAGATCAAAAGGAGGATTCAACATTGATAATGAATGCAACTTGTGAAAGGCAAAGTGAAGACCAAAGTGTCTTCTACATTGACTCAGGGTGTAGCAATCACCTGAGTGGTAACATAGCATTGATGATTGATTTGGAAAATAAGGTATCTAATCATGTTGTTCACATAGGTGACAATACAAAGCACAATGTGAAGTCAATTGGATCAGTGAAGGCTAAGGATGGTAGCACCCTCTTGAGTAAGGTCTTGTATGTTCCTAGTATTCCTAAGAATCTGATAAGTTTAGGACAAATTGTTGAAAAAGGTTAGGAAGTTAGACTCACTAATGAAGGAGTGTTTGTGGAGGACCCTAGCAATGAGTATAAACAGATTGTTTTAGGGAAGAAAGAAGGAAGATTGTTCACATTGAAGATTCAAGGTAATGTTGGTCATGCCTTGTTCACTTATGGAGGACATAAGATCTCTGAGTTAGATCTTTGGCACAAGAGGCTTGGACACTTCAATGAAAGAGGTATCAAAGATATGATTAACAATGGTTCAGTGCTTGGATTGCCTAATGTTGCAGGTCAACATGACATTCAGATGTGAGGCATGTCAATTAGGTAAGGCTCATGAGCAATCTTATTCCAAGCATGGTTTTATGTATTCAGAGAAGCTTGAGTTGGTACACATAGATGTGTGGGGACCATCAAAGGATTTCGGTATCAATGGTTCAAGGTACTATGTTATTTATGTTGATGATGCTACGAGATGGATCACTATCTATGTGATCAAAGATAAGTCAGAGGTGTTCAATACATTCAAACATTATCATGTGTATGCAGAAAGAATTACAGGCCATAAATTGAAAAGACTAAGGTCAGATGGAGGGAGAGAGTATTTCTCTAATGAGTTCAGTGATTACTTATGGAATGGAGGTATAAAAAGGGAAATCACTTGCAGGTACTCTCCTCAACAAAATGGTGTAGTAGAGAGAAAAAATAGAACTCTTGTTGAGTTTGCAAGGTCAATGATGAAGGAGAAAAATTGCCCAAATTACTTGTGGGATGAGGCTGTAAATACAGCTACTTATTTGGTCAATAGGTTACCATGTAAAGCTTTGCAGGGTATGACACCATATGAGGCATGGTGGGGTAAGAGACCTACATTAGACCATTGCAAAGTATTTGGATGTTTGGCATATGCATATGTGCCATCACAATTAAGGCACAAATTGGAACCTAAAGCTGAAAAATATGTATTCATTGGTTATGATGATAAGCAAATGGGATATAGGTTATGGAGTTCATCCACAAAACAATTCCTACATTTGATGAGCAAAGTACTTGGTATGCAGGTACAATCAATATTAATACAGGTGATGAAGAAGTTGTGAGTCAAAAAAAAGGTAAATCAAAGGTTCAGATATTTGATGAAGAGGAGAATAATGAAGTGCAGGTTGAAGTTGAAGAAATGCCAAGATTTGATCCTGAGTGTGAAGAACCAGAACCTGAAGGAGTGGAGAACTCAGAAGGTCATCAAGACACAAGTGGCAACCTACAAGGTATAGCTATGACACTTCTTTTTTAGCTACCGAAGATTATGCTTACATGATAAAGGCAGATGAAGACCCTTCTACATATGAAGAGGCAAAAGGCAAGGAAAATTGGGATAAAGCTATGCAGGAAGAGTATGATGCATTGATGGAGAATCAGACATGGGAGTTGGTTCCTAAACCAAATAGCCAGAAGATCATTGGATGCAAATGGGTCTACAAGACAAAGAGGTTTCCAGATGGAAGTGTGTCTAGGTATAAAGCTAGACTTGTTGTGAAAGGGTTTGCTAAAAAATATGGTATTGATTATGATGAGACCTATATTCCTGTGGCAAAGATGACAACCATCAGGACACTCATAGCCATTGCTGCGTGTAAAGGTTGGAAATTATGTCAATTAGATGTGAAGAATGCTTTTTTAAATGGTTATATTTCAGATGATGTTTTCATGGAGCAACCTCAAGGATTCAGAGATGGAAGGTATCCAGATCATGTATGTAAGCTCAAGAGAGCTTTGTATGGTTTGAAGCAGGCCCCAAGGGCATGGAATTATAGACTTGTGAAGTTCTTGAAAGAACTTGGATTTCAAGTATCTAAGGCAGATAGTAGCTTGCTTGTTAAAGTAAGTGATCATGGGTTCATTTACATGTGCATATATGTTGATGATATAATTCTTACAGTTACAGATGAGAAAGGCATTTGAAGCCTAAAGAAGCAAATGGAGAAAGAGTTCAAAATCAGTGACTTGGGAGACTTGTCATACTTCTTGGGCATGAAGATCTCATACACTCAACATGGAGTGTATGTAACTCAAGAAAGGTATTTGAAGAACTTGTTGATCAAGTTTAAGATGAATGATTTGCTGGTGCAGAGCAATCAACAATTGAAGTTTTGGAAGTCAAAGAATGAAGACAAGATCAAGTTTTGAAGCATAGAAGAAGTTTACATTCAGGAGTTGAAAGAAATGTACACATATGTACATTAGTTCAGATATAGGTCACTTATACTTTTGATTAGTCATAAGTTTGTAAATATTTGCCTATAAATACTATGGAAAATGTCGCGGCAAGTATGAGAGAGCATGAGGATAGAGTAATTGAGAGTTGTAAGTGTCATTAGACATCTTAGAAGTTAGTTGAATTCTCTCTCATCATTCAGTTGTAAACTCCTTTAGAAATGGAAGAAATTTACGCCCGATGTTTCTGAGTTTTCTCCTTCTATGTTAGATCTTTTGTGAAATGCTTTTGTACAAGTCTAAGTCTGTAGGTGATTGACCTCTGTATAGATTTTTAGCTTCCAATTGTGATTAGGGTGAGAGAATTATGTGTAGGAACATTTGTATGTGAAGAAGTGTTCACTGGTTCCTGAAACAGATGCAAAATTTGAAGTCAATGTTTTGATCAGTTCTCCTTCCACAGTTTAAAGTTTTGAGCAAGTAAGCAGTTAATCTTTAAGTTGAAAGGTAAGTTACTTGTGGCTAAAAGCATTTACTTAAACGGGTTCTATTCTTGGAGAATAATGTCTTAGAAGTTATAGGTGTCTAAATTGACTTCTCAAAAGTACAGTTTTAGACATAGGTGACTTGTCAAGTTGATTTCTCAAAATCTACTGAATCTTTTGGAGTGATTCGACTTGGAGGAGGTGCAGAAACTTTAGGCGACACCTTGTGCAAAGTTTTATAAAAAACTTTACACATTTGATAAGTCAATGAGAAAGATATGTGCAGTAGACTTTCTGTAGAATCATCTTTTTCACAGAATTTTCAGAATCCTTATAATTGAATGTTGATCCTCCAAATTGGTGAAGGTTCTGACTTACTCTTGATATAGAGGTGCTCTAATTTCAAGAGTAGGTTGTTCTTGGATATTAACACTCTCCATGAGTGGTATCAGAGTAGGAAGCATCCGAATTGAAGAAAGGAGGATCTCGACTGTTGCAAGTGCAAAGAATTCAACATCTGAAGGTTCAAAAGATGAAAGCTTGAGGACCAAGCTTGAGAAGGAGGTCATACGACATCAAGGAAGACAGAAGGAGTAACATTCGAAGTAAAGGTACATCTATTATTCATAAAGGTTGAAGAATTAAAATACACAAGTGAAGAAAGGATGGGAGATTCTCTTCAGATAGAGAAATTGGATAGAGAGAACTATCCTGCATGGTCAATGAGGATGGAAGCTCATCTTATGAGCAAAGACTTGATAGCTTACATTACAGGTGAAGAAGAAAAGCGTCAATTCAGAGATCCTAGTGTTCCAACTAGGGAGGAATTATCATATTTGAAGAATTGGATGAAGAGAGATGCTCAAGCTAGGAGCATTATCTATATGGCAGTCAATGATTACTTGCTACCTCACATTAGAGGTCTTGAAAGTGCAAGTGATATATGGAATGCTTTGGAGGAGCATTTCCAAAACACCACAAAGTCAAGGAAGGCATCCTTGTGGGCAGAATTTACCATTTCAAGAAGAAGGCCTCTCAATCCATTTCAGATTATGTAACCAGAATGAAGGACATTGCAGATGCATTAGGAGCTGTTGATGAAGACATTGAGGAGGATAAATTGGTAAGGCAAATACTCACAGGTTTGAGAGGTGATGACAAATGGAAGCAATTCATTTTGTCTACTGAATTATCACTTGATCATTTTACTCCTGACTTAAATCAGTTGCTAAGACATATGTTAACCTTTGAGCAGGATGTCAAAGGTGAAAGTGACAAGAGTACAAGTCATGCAATGTACTCAAAGGATAAGAAGAAAAATAGCAAAGGAAAGCAAGAAGCAAATGAAGATGAAGGCACAACTAGTCAAGCTAACTTCTTGAGAGGAAGAGGAAGTGGCAAAGGTAGAGGATGAGGCAGGAATAACAAAGATGGAGTCAAAGCTTGCTGGATTTGTGGTAAGACAAATCACTTAGCTAATGATTGTTGGCATAATACTCAGAATAATGGTGGATATAATCAGAACTTTAATTCAAGAGGAAGAGGTGGCAGAAATCAAAGAGGTAATTTCAGAGGTAGAGGTAGTAGAGGTTACTTTGGAAGAAATGCAGGTAGAGGATTCCAAAGTCAACAATACAATAATACCTACTACAATTATGCTTCAGATCGGAAGGAGGATTCAACATCGATAATGAATGCAACTTGTGAAAGGCAAAGTGAAGATCAAAGAGTCTTCTATATTGACTCAGGGTGTAGCAATCACCTGAGTGGTAATATAGCATTGATGACTGATTTAGAAAATAAGGTATCTAATCATGTTGTTCAAACAAGTGACAATACAAAACATAATGTGAAGTCAATTGGATCAGTGAAGGCTAAGGATGGTAGCACCTTATTGAGTAAGGTTTTGTATGTTCCTACAATTCCTAAGAATCTGATAAGTGTAGGAAAAATTGTTGAAAAAGGTTATGAAGTGAGATTCACTAATGAAGGAGTATTTGTGGAAGACCCTAGCAATGGGTATAAACAGATTGTTACAGGGAAGAAAGAAGGAAGGTTTTTCAAATTGAAGATTCAAGGTAATGTTGGTCATGCCTTGTTCACTTATGGAGGACATAAGATCTGTGAGTTAGATCTTTGGCACAAGAGGCTTGGACACTTTAATGAAAGAGGTATCAACGATATGATTAACAATCGTTCAGTGCTTGGATTGCCTAATGTTACAGGTCAACATATGACATACAGATGTGAGGCATGTCAATTAGGTAAGGCTCATAAGCAATCTTATTCCAAGCATGGTTTTATGTATTCACAGAAGCTTGAGTTGGTACACACAGATGTGTGGGGACCATCAAAGGATTTCAGTATCAATGGTTCAAGGTACTATGTGATTTATGTTGATGATGCTACGAGATGGATCACTCTCTATGTGATCAAAGATAAGTCAGAAGTATTTAGTACATTCAAACATTATCATGTGTATGCAGAGAGAATTACAGGTCATAAGTTGAAGAGACTAAGGTCAGATGGAGGGGGAGAGTATTTCTCTAATGAGTTCAGTGATTACTTGTGGAATGCATGTATAAAAAGGGAAATCACTTGCAGGTACTCTCCTCAACAAAATGGTGTAGTAGAAAGGAGGAATAGAACTCTTGTTGAGTTTGCAAGATCCATGATGAAGGAGAAAAATTGCCCAAATTATTTGTGGGCTGAGGCTGTAAATACAGCTACTTATCTGGTCAATAGGCTACCATGTAAAGCCTTGCACGGTATGACACCATATGAGGCATGGTGGGGTAAGAGACCTACCTTAGATCATTGCAAAGTATTTGGATGTTTGGCATATGCATATGTGCCATCACAATTAAGACACAAATTGGAACCTAAAGCTGAAAAGTATGTGTTCATTGGTTATGATGACAAGCAGATGGGTTATAGATTGTGGAGTCCATCCACAAAGCAACTCATTGTGTCTAAGGATGTTACATTTGATGAGCAAGGTACTTGGTATGCAGGTACTATCAATATTAATACAGATGATGAAGAAATTGTGAGTCAAAAGAAAGGTAAATCAAAGGTTTAGATATTTGATGAACAAGAGAATAATGAAGTGCAGGTTGAAGTTGAAGAAATGCCAATATTTGATCCTGAGTGTGAAGACCCAGAAACCTCAAGGAGTGGAGAACTCAGAAGGTCATCAAGACACAAGTGGCAACCTACAAGGTATAGGTATGATACTTCTTTTCTGGCTACCAAAGATTATGCTTATATGATTAAAGCAGATGAAGAACCTTCTACATATGAAGAGGCAAAAGGTAAGGAAAATTAGGAGAAAGCTATGCAGGAAGAATATGATGCACTAATGGAGAATCAGACATGGGATTTGGTTCCTAAACCAAATAGCCAGAAGATCATTGGATGCAAATGGGTCTACAAAACAAAGAGGTTTGCAGATGGAAGTGTGTCTAGGTATAAAGCTAGACTTGTTGTGAAAGGGTTTGCTGAAACATATGGAATTGATTATGATGAGACCTATAGTCTTGTGGCAAAGATGACAACCATCAGGACACTCATAACAATTGCTGCATGTAAAGGTTGGAAATTATGTCAATTAGATGTGAAGAATGCTTTTTTGAATGGTTACATTTCAGATGATGTTTTCATGGAGCAACCACAAGGATTCAGAAATAAAAGGTATCCAGATCATGTGTGTAAGCTCAAGAGAGCTTTGTATGGTTTGAAGCAGGCCCCAAGGGCATGGAATTATAGACTTGTAAAGTTCTTGAAAGAACTTGGATTTCAAGTATCTTAGGCAGATAGTAGCTTGCTTATGAAAGGAAGTGATGATGGGTTCATTTACATGTGCATATATGTTGACGATATAATTCTTATAGGTACAGATGAGAAAGGCATTCAAAGCCTAAAGAAGCAAATGGAAAAAGAGTTCAAAATCAGTGACTTGGGAGATTTTTCATATTTCTTGGGCATGGAGATTTCATATACTCAACATGGAGTTTATGTAACTCAAGAAAGGTATTTGAAGAACTTGTTAATCAAGTTTAAAATGAATCATTGCAGGGTAGCACCTACTCCAATGGAGGTGAATCACAAATTGAGTAGATATGGAGGTGAAGAGTTCAAGGACATGAAACAATATCAGAGTTTGGTTGGTAGTCTTATCTATGCTACATTAACTAGGCCTGATTTATCATATGCAGTTGGGGTTTTGTCTCAATTCATGCATTGTCCTAGAAAAGAACATTGGATTGTAGGTCAAAGAGTGTTGAGGTACATTAAGGGTACACTCAAAGAGGGTTTGTATTATGGCTTTACATCAGATATAAATATCAAAATATATAGTGATGCAGATTGGGCAGGTAATCGAGATGATAAAAAGTCAACTTATGGATACATGTGTTATGTGGGAGATAAGTTGATCTCTTGGTGTTCAAAGAAGCAACATACAGTTGCTTTATCATCTACAGAAGCTGAGTACAAAGGCATGGTTGAAGCTGCAAAGGAAGTGATATGGCTTAAGACTCTCATGAAGAGTTTTGACACTATACAGAGCATACCTATCATTTATGGAGATAACATGAGTTCATTGTATCTAGCTGCTAACCCTGTTTTTCATGCCAGGCCCAAACACATTGAGATTTAGTATCACTTTCTAAGAGAGAAGGTGATGGATAAAGAGATTGAAGTCATACATACTTCAACAAAAGATTAGATAGCTGATATGCTTACGAAAAGCTTGGATGGACCAAAGCTACAGAAGTTCAAAGACATGGCAGGCATAAAGAAGATAGAGAAACCTCAATTGATGATTCAGGGGGAGCTGTTGGTGCAGAGCAATCAACAATTGAAGTTTTGGAAGTCAAGGAATGAAGACAAGATCAAGTTTTGAAGCATAGAAGAAGTTTACATTCAGGAGTTGAAAGAAATGTACACATATGTACATTAGTTTAGATATAGGTCACTTATACTTTTGATTAGTCATACGTTTGTAAATATTTGCCTATAAATACTATGGAAAATGTCGGGGCAAGTATGAGAGAGCATGAGGATAGAGTAATTGAGAGTTGTAAGTGTCATTAGCCATCTTAGAAGTTAGTTGAATTCTCTCTCATCATTCAGTTGTAAACTCCTTCAAAAATGGAAGACATTTGCGCCCGATGTTTTTGAGTTTTCTCCTTCTGTGTTAGATCTTTTGTGAAATGCTTTTGTACAAGTCTAAGTCTATAGGTGATTGACCTCTCTACAAATTTTTAGCTTCCAATTGTGATCAGGCTGAGAGAATTATGTGTAGGAACATTTGTATGTGAAGAAGTGTTCACTGGTTCCTGAAACAGGCGCAAAATTCGAAGTCAATGTTTTGATCAGTTCTCCTTCCACAGTTTAAAGTTTTGAGCAAGTAAGCACTTAATCCTTAAGTTGAAAGGTAAGTTACTTGTGGCTAAAAGGATTTACTTAAACGGGTTCTATTCTTGGAGAACAATGTCTTAGAAGTTATGGGTGTCTAAATTGACTTCTCAGAAGTACAGTTTTAGACATAGGTGACTTGTCAAGTTGATTTCTCAAAATCTACTAAATCTTTTGGAGTGACTTGTGTTGGTGCAGACCAATCACCAATTGAAGGCTTGGGAGATCAAATGATGAAGGAAGAATCAATTCCTAAAGTGTGGAAGAAGATTAGATTCAGAGGACAAGAGAAGTGTACATATATGTACATTAGCATAGTCATAGATGACTTAGATCTTTTGTTCAGTAAGAATCATGTACAAATTATCTATAAATACTTTGAGAAAAGTCGGGGCATGTATGAGAGCATATGTGACAATAGTTAGAAGTCAGGAATGAGGGAGATAGAAGTTATGAGATAGAGGAAAGTGATTTTGAGTTAGCTCTCATCACTCAGTTGTAATTCTTCTGAGTAAAGAAAAAATATTTTGCGCCCGATGTTTCTGCGTGTTCTCCTTCTACAGTAGATCAATTGTGAAATGATTTTGTACAGGTCTAAGTTGAGAGTTGCTTGACCTCTGTGCAAAGTTTTAGCTTCCAATTGTAATCAGGCTGAGTGAATTAAGTGTAGGAACATTCATATGTGAAGTGTGTTCACTGGTTCCTAAAACAGGCGCAGATTTCGAAGTCAATGTTTTGGTCATTTCTCCTAGCACAGTTTAAAGTTTTGCATGAGTGAGGGCTTAATCTTTAAGTTGGAAGATAAGCTACTTATGTCTAGAAGCATTTTGTAAAACGGGTTCTATTCAAGGAGAACCAAGTCTTAAAAGTTACAGGTGTAAAGTCGACTGTTCTGAGTAACAGTTTCTGACATAGGTAACTTGAGAAGTTGATTTCTCAAGCTACACTTAATCTTTTGAAGAAATTCAACTTGGAATAGATGCGCAATCTCTAGGAGATACTTCGTACAAAGTTTCATCAAAAACTTTACACGTTTGATAGGTCAATGTGGAGAAATAGTGCAGCAGACTTTTCTGTGTTTCATCTTCTTCACAGATTTGTTAATCTTTTGATAATTAGCAATTGATCCTCTAAATTAGTGGAGTGTTTGACTTACTCTTGGTATAGAGGTGCTCTAATCACAAGAGTAAGTTGTTCTTTTGGAGATTAACATTCTCCATCAGTGGTATCAGAGCAGGAGACATCAATTTGAAGAAAGAAGGATCCCGACTACTGCAGATTCAAGAAATTCAACACTTGAAGGACTAAGAAGTGAAAGCTTGGAGTCAAAGCTTGAGGAGAAGACTATTTGACATCAAGAAAGATAAAAGGAGTCCAATTCGAAGTAAAGGTACATACATTGTTTGTAAAGCTTGAAGTTTTCAATACACAGGTGGACATAAGATGGGAGAAAGCTTGCAGATTGATAAGCTAGATAGGGAGAACTATCCAGCATGGTCCATGAGGATGGAAGCACACCTCATGAGCAAAGATCTTATATCATTTATTACAGGAGATGAAGAAAAACCTGAGTTTGCAGATCCAAGTATTCCTACTAGGGAAGAACTTGCAATGTTGAAGACTTGGATGAGAAAGGATGCTCAAGCAAGGAGTATCATCTACATGGCTGTAAATGATTACCTTTTACCTCACATCAGAGGTTTGGAAAGTGCCACAGATGTTTGGAATGCCTTGGAAGAGCATTTCCAAAATACAACTAAGTCAAGGAAGTCCTCACTATGGGCTGAGTTCACAACCTTCAAGAAGAAGAGCTCACAATCAATTTCAGATTATGTGGCAAGGATGAAAGATATTGCAGATAGCTTGGGAGCAGTGGATGAAGATATTGAAGAAGAAAAGTTGGTAAGACAAATACTTACAGGTTTGAGAGGAGATGAGAAGTGGAAGCCTTTCATATTGTCCATAGAGTTGTCACTTGATCACTTTACTCCTGACCTTAATCAATTGCTAGGACATATGCTAACCTTTGAGCAGGATCTTAAAGGAGACAATGATAGAAGTACAAGTCAAGCTATGTACTCCAAGGACAAGAAAAAGAATGGCAAGGGAAAGCAATCAAATGATGATGAAGGGAATTCAAATCAAGCTAATTTCACAAAAGGGAAGACAAATTTCAGAGGTAAAGGAAGAGGAGGTAAGAACAAAGATAATGCTAAAGCTTGTTGGATTTGTGGCAGAACAAATCATTTGGCAAATGATTGTTGGTATAACAATCAAAATGGAGGATACAACAATCAGAATTATAGTCAAAGAGGTAGAGGAGGCAGAAACCAAAGAGGCAACTTCAGAGGAAGAGGTGGTAGGACATCATATGGTAGAGGAGGTGGAAGAAACTTCCAATCTCAGTCCTACAACAACAATTATTACAATTATGCATCAGATCAGAAGGATGACATGACTCTTATCTTGAATGCAACTCATGAATCAATGGGAGAAGATCAAAGAGTGTTCTATATTGACTCAGGATGTAGCAACCATCTGAGTGGGAATCTATCCTTGATGACTGATATGGAAGCAAGGGTGAATGGACATACAGTTCAAACAGGTGATAATACCAAACATAAAGTGGAGAGCATTGGATCAGTGAAGACAAAGAGTGGAAGTACACTTCTGAGCAAGGTACTTTATGTTCCTACTATTCCTAAAAATCTGATAAGTGTAGGGCAAATTGTGGAGAAAGGATATGAAGTAAGATTCACAAATGATGGTGTCTATGTACAAGATCCAAATCAGGGATATAGAACCATAATTGCAGGTAAAAAGGAAGGAAGATTGTTCACTCTCAAAGTCCAAGGTAATGTGGGACATGCATTGTTTACCTATGGAAGTCAAAAGGTATCTGAATTAGACCTATGGCATAAAAGGCTAGGTCATTTCAATGAGAGAGCTATAAAGGAGATGTCAAAGAATCAGGTGGTGCTTGGATTGCCAAATATTGAAGGGCAACATATGGTGTACAAGTGTGAAGCTTGTCAATTAGGTAAAGCACATAAGAGTTCTTATAACAAATCAGGGTACAAGTATTCAAATATGCTTGAATTGGTTCATACAGATGTATGGGGACCCTCAAGGGACTATAGCATAAATGGATCCAGATATTATGTGTTGTTTGTTGATGATGCAACCAGGTGGATTACTTTGTATGTAATCAAGGATAAATCAGAAGTTTTCAAGACATTCAAACATTTTCATGCTTATGCAGAAAGGATCACAGGACAAAAGCTAAAGAGGTTAAGATCAGATGGAGGGGGAGAGTATTTCTCTAAAGAGTTTGATGATTATTTGTGGAATGCAGGTATCAAAAGAGAAGTGACTTGCAGGTACTCCCCTCAACAAAATGGAGTAGCAGAAAGGAGGAATAGGACTCTTGTAGAGTTTGCAAGAGCCATGATGAAAGAAAAGAATTGTCCAAATTACTTATGGGCAGAAGCTATTAACACTGCAACATACCTTGTGAATAGGTTGCCTTGCAAAGCTTTGGATGGAGGAACCCCTTATGAAGCATGGTGGGGTAAGAAGCCTAGTCTTGATCATTGTAAAGTATTTGGATGTATTGCATATGCTTATGTTCCTTCACAATTAAGACATAAGCTAGAACCAAAGGCAGAGAAGTATGTGTTTATTGGATATGATGATAGACAGATGGGTTATAGGTTGTGGAGTCCATCCACAAAGCAATTTCTTGTTACTAAAGATGTGACATTTGATGAGCAAAATATGTGGTATACAGGATCACCAAATGAGTATACAGGTGTTGAAGAAATTCAAAGGAAAGGAAAGGCAAAGGTAAAAGTTTGTGAAGAAATTGTTGATGAAGTTGACTCTAGATGTAGAGTGCAAGATCATGTAGAAGAAGGGCCAAGATTTGATCCAGAATCAAATGAGGCTGAAACTTCAAGAAGTGCAGAAATCAGAAGATCTACAAGGGAAAGGAAAGAACCTATAAGGTATAGTTATGATACATCTTTCCTAACAACAAAAGATTATGCCTACATTGTGAAAACAGAAGAAGATCCAACCACTTATGAAGAAGCCAAAGGTAAACAGAATTGGGAGAAGGCAATGCAAGAAGAGTATGATGCTCTACTTGAAAATGAAACTTGGGAACTAGTACCAAGACCAAAGAATCAGAAGGTCATTGGATGCAAGTGGGTATATAAAACAAAGAGGTTTGCAGATGGTAAGGTGTCTAGATACAAGGCTAGACTTGTGGTCAAAGGTTATGCCCAAACTTATGGGGTAGATTATGATGAAACCTTTAGTCCTGTTGCTAAGATGTCTACAATTAGGACATTGATTGCTATTGCTGCTTGCAAGGGATGGAAATTATCACAATTGGATGTGAAGAATGCATTTCTAAATGGATACATTGCAGATGAAGTATATATGGAGCAACCAGAAGGCTTCATGGAATCAATTGGATCAGATTATGTGTGTAAGCTCAAGAGAGCTTTATATGGGTTGAAGCAAGCCCCAAGAGCTTGGAATTACAGATTGGTCAAGTTCTTGAATGAATGTGGATTTCAAGTATCAAAGGCAGATAGTAGCTTGCTAGTGAAGGCAAGTGAAAATGGATATATTTACATGTGCATTTATGTTGATGATATTATTGTTACAGGAACAGATGCTCAAGGAATCAATGAACTCAAGAATCAAATAGAGAAGGAGTTTAAGATAAGTGACTTGGGAAACTTATCTTATTTTCTAGGAATGCAGATTGTGTATACTCAACATGGAGTATATGTTTCACAAGAGAGATATTTGAAGTATCTTCTAGTCAAGTTTAACATGGAAGATTGCAAGACCTCAACCACACCATTGGAGGTAAATCATAAATTAAGTAGGTATGGAGGTGAAGAGTTCAATGACATGAAGAAATATCAGAGTTTGGTAGGTAGTCTAATCTATGCTACCTTGACAAGGCCAGATCTATCATATGCAGTAGGTGTGTTGTCACAATTCATGCATTATCCAAAGAAGACTCATTGGATTGCAGCCCAAAGGGTACTCAGATATATCAAAGGAACCCTAAGTGAAGGTCTGTATTATGGTTTCACTTCTGACACAAGAATCAAAGTGTTTAGTGATGCAGATTGGGCAGGTGACTCAGATGATAGAAGATCTACTCATGGATATCTATGTTATGTTGGAGATAAGTTAGTTTCTTGGTGTTCAAAGAAGCAACACACAGTTGCTTTATCATCCACAGAAGCTGAGTATAAAGGAATGGTAGAAGCTGCAAAGGAAGTGATATGGTTGAAGACCTTGATGAAAAGTTTTGAGTTTGATCATAGTACTCCAATAATTTTTGGAGACAATATGAGTTCTTTGTATTTGGCAGCTAACCCTGTTTTTCATGCCAGGACTAAGCATATAGAGATTCAGTATCATTTCTTGAGGGAAAAGGTACTAGATAAAGAGATTGAAGTGATGTATACTCCAACAAAAGAACAAGTGGCAGATATGATGACAAAGAGTCTGGATGGACCTAAGTTACAAAGGTTCAAAGACATGGCAAGTATAAAGAAGACAGAAAAACCTCAATTGATGATTGAGGGGGAGCTGTTGGTGCAGACCAATCACCAATTGAAGGCTTGGGAGATCAAATGATGAAGGAAGAATCAATTCCTAAAGTGTGGAAGAAGATTACATTCAGAGGACAAGAGAAGTGTACATATATGTACATTAGCATAGTCATAGATGACTTAGATCTTTTGTTCAGTAAGAATCATGTACAAATTATCTATAAATACTTTGAGAAAAGTCGGGGCATGTATGAGAGCATATGTGACAATAGTTAGAAGTCAAGAATGAGGGAGATAGAAGTTATGAGATAGAGGAAAGTGATTTTGAGTTAGCTCTCATCACTCAGTTGTAATTCTTCTGAGTAAAGAAAAAATATTTTGCGCCCGATGTTTCTGCGTGTTCTCCTTCTACAGTAGATCAATTGTGAAATGATTTTGTACAAGTCTAAGTTGAGAGTTGCTTGACCTCTGTGCAAAGTTTTAGCTTCCAATTGTAATCAGGCTGAGTGAATTAAGTGTAGGAACATTCATATGTGAAGTGTGTTCACTGGTTCCTAAAACAGGCGCAGATTTCGAAGTCAATGTTTTGGTCATTTCTCCTAGCACAGTTTAAAGTTTTGCATGAGTGAGGGCTTAATCTTTAAGTTGGAAGATAAGCTACTTATGTCTAGAAGCATTTTGTAAAACGGGTTCTATTCAAGGAGAACCAAGTCTTAAAAGTTACAGGTGTAAAGTCGACTGTTCTGAGTAACAGTTTCTGACATAGGTAACTTGAGAAGTTGATTTCTCAAGCTACACTTAATCTTTTGAAGAAATTCAACTTGGAATAGATGCGCAATCTCTAGGAGATACTTCGTACAAAGTTTCATCAAAAACTTTACACGTTTGATAGGTCAATGTGGAGAAATAGTGCAGCAGACTTTTCTGTGTTTCATCTTCTTCACAGATTTGTTAATCTTTTGATAATTAGCAATTGATCCTCTAAATTAGTGGAGTGTTTGACTTACTCTTGGTATAGAGGTGCTCTAATCACAAGAGTAAGTTGTTCTTTTGGAGATTAACATTCTCCATCAACTTGACTTGGAGGAGGTGCACAATCTTTAGGTGAAACCTTGTGCAAAGTTTTATAAAAAACTTTACACATTTGATACCAATGTGTGCTTGGGATACCTAATGTATCCAAGAAACATATGATTTATAAGTGTGGTGCTTGTCAATTTGGGAAGTCTCACAAGTTACCCTTCTCAAGGAAAGGACACATGCATGAAGACTACCTAGAGATTGTTCACACAGATGTATGGGGACCAAGCAAAGACCCTTCAGTCTCAAGTTCAAGGTACTATGTATCTTTCATTGATGATTATAGCAGATAGACTGTATTATACTTTATGAAGCACAAGGATGAGGTATTTAATTGCTTTAAAAAATATCTTGCATTAGTTGAAAACCAGACAGGAAGGAATTTGAAGAGGCTAAGGTCAGATGGAGGAGGTGAGTACTTCTCCAATGAATTTGAAGACTTCTTGCAGGACAGAGGCATCAAAAGAGAGATAACCACAAGGTATTCTCTTGAACAGAATGGGGTAGCTGAGAGAAGAAATAGATTAATTGTTGAGACAGCTAGATCTATGCTTAATGAGAAAAAGTTACCTAACTATCTATGGGTAGAGAGTGTTTCCACTACCACTTACCTCATAAACAAGTTACCATCTAAGTCTCTTGATGGTATGACACCCTATGAAGCATGGCATGGTAAGAGAACCTCACTTGACAATTGCAAAATATTTGGATGTGTAGCATATGTACACATTCCTTCTCAGATAAGAGGTAAGCTAGACCCAAAGGCTGAAAAATGCATCTTTATTGGGTATGACTTAAATAAAAAAGGTTATAGGTTTTATAATCCCATCAATAAGGGATTCATGGTAAGCAGAGATGTTATCTTTGATGAAAATGATTCTTGGTATGAGAATGAATGCAGGAAGGTCAAATTACCCTATGATTTGGAAGAGTAATTTCCAAGTCTTACAAAGGAGGAACCTACTCAGAATGAAGCCTCAAGTTCAGATGATGAAGCCACTATCAACCTTGAAGAATTCAATGCATGGAAGTCCAAAGGCAAAATGAAGATGAAGAAGCTTGAAGACATACCGGAATCTTTAACTCAACCATTCAGAAGATCACAAAGAGAAAGCAAGAAACCTATTAGATATGGGTATGATACATCTCTTGTTACTAAACATTCTGTTTATATTGCCAAAGATTTGTCAAATGAAGAACCAGGATCATATGAAGAAGCAATTACCAAATTAGAATGGAAAGAAGCTATGGATGAGGAGATTGAAGCACTCAAAGGAAGTGACACGTGGGAGTTAGTACCTAAGAAGGACTCAATGAAGGTAATAGGATCCAAATGGATCTATAAGCTTAAAAGAAATTTTGATGGCACAATCAATAGGTACAAAGCCGGATTGGTAGCCAAGGGTTTTGCACAAACCCAAGGCATTGACTATGAGGAGACATTCTCACCTGTGGCCAAGATGCCAACAATCAGAGTGTTGGTTAGTGTGGCTGCATCAAAAAATTGGAATATGTACCAATTGATGTCAAGAATGCTTTCTTGAATGGATCGATTTCAGAGGAGGTATATATGTCACAACCCCCTGGCTATGAGGATCCTAAGAAGGTAACATATGTTTGCAAATTGAAAAAGGCTTTATATGGATTGAAGCAGGCCCCTAGGGCATGGAATTAGAGGCTAACTACATATCTCAAAGACCAAGGATTTGTCATGAGCAAGGCAGATACTTCTCTGTTCATCAAGAGAAGTAATTCACAGGTAATATACCTTTGTGTTTATGTTGATGACATCATCATTATAGGTAATGATGTCAATGGAATCAGATATATCAAAAGTCAAATGATGAAGGAGTTCAAGATCAATGATCTTGGTCTATTGAAGTATTTTTTGGGACTTGAATTATTCTACACTAATTCAGGGATATATATTACTCAGAAAAAGTATATACAAGACATGTTGAAGAAATTTCAATTGCAGGATGCCAAAGTAGCAAGCACCCCAATGGAGGTAAACCTAAAAATAAGTGCCCATGAAGGTGATGAAGTCAATGACATTACAGGTTATCAAAGTATGGTGGGTAGTTTGAACTATGCTACCGTAACAAGGATAGACATTGCATATGGAGTTAGTGTGCTAAGTCAATTTATGCACAAGCCAAGGATACCTCACTTAGAGGCTGCCAAGAGAATCCTGAAGTATCTCAAGGGTACACAGAACCATGGTTTGTATTTCCCTTACACTTCAGATATTGATATCAAAATTTATTCAGATGTAGATTGGGCAGGATGCAAGGATGATAGGAGGAGCACTTCTGGATATATTTCTTTTGTAGGTGACAAACCAATTTCATGGTCTTCAAAGAAGCAACCTACTGTTGCTTTGTCTTCCACAGAGGCAGAGTATAGAGGGCTCGCTAATGCCACACAAGAAGCAATATGGATTAAGCTTTTGTATACAGAATTGGGATTATATACTAGGTCACCAATTATCTTTGGAGATAATACAAGTTCTCTTCACCTTGCAGCTAATCCTATTTACCATGCTAGGACCAAACACATAGAGGTCGATTACCATTATGTGAGAGAGAAATTGATAAGCAAAGACGTTCAACTAACCTTTGTATCAACCAACATGAAATGTGCAGATTTGTTGACTAAAGCTGTGGATGGAACCAAACTTTGCAGGTTCAAATCCATGATTGGATTGCAGGATATACTTGAAGATTGAAGATGAAGACTTAAGCCAAAATGTTTGGCTTGAGGGGGAGCTGTTGGTGTAAATTACAAGCCTACACATTTGGCTCAAAGGATGCATTGAAGTCTATACATACATGAAGAAGCATAGGAACATATGCTAGTGGTTAGTTACCACTTTACCTCATTGTAAAAGTCAAATTGACTTGGAATCTCTTGTAATCACCTACCAAAAGGATTCGTGGAAAAATTAGCTGTTTGATTGAAAGAATATCTCCAAGCATTTAGGAGCTTGATCATAGGGAGCCAAAAATTTGAATTTGAATTCAAATTTTTTACTCATTCCTATAGAAATGGACATGAAAAGTTGCGGGTAAGAGAGAGCAGTCTCGAGCCTAACATTATTGATTTTTGAGTGTTGTGAGGTCTACACTCTAGCCCATACCTCTCTACACCATTTGGCAATGATATTCATGCCAATGGAGTTGTATACAAATGGTCATTAATACATACATTCACATTGTCCATCTCTGAGTTCTCTGTTAGTCTACTCAAAAGTTTGTCAACTTGTCAAGGGTATATCTACGTCAATTCTCCACCAAATTCAGTGATTCAAAGCTTGTTGGATTCACCTCGAAGTAATCTACATGCTATCAAAGTTTGAAGTAATTCTATTCAGATATTTTGGAGAAATCCACATCGAGGTGATCTCTGGTCATTTTCTACTACAGTCCTAAAAAGTCAGGGGTATAGCTTAACTTGCCATTTCTCTTAGTATAGTTTATCATTTTACATCATTCTAGTTGGAATAGGTAGCTTAATAAGCTACTTAGATACCCCTAAAAGAAAGTTTTCCAATTCCTACTGTGCTGGTCATACTGAGCAATATACCCAGCAGGTGTCAAGACATAAATAGAAGGTTTTCTTGAGTTTGTGACTTCCAAAGTTATGTGTTTTGATTCAATCATTACACACATCATTTCCAAAGTACATAGGACATTTTATGGTGTCATTGGAAAACTAAGGAGGTCTAGTTATCAACTCTGAAGCAAAAGAGGGATGGTGCAAAGCAGGTTTAGCAGTACCTACTCAGTCTCTTGGAGCATCCATCCATCTTTCCCAACAGGCCTTGGGGCTATCTATATGTATAGAATCAAAGCTATGGTCACTGGGGTACTTTCGGAAAGCAATGGTGTTAGTGGCATTATTGCTCTATTCAGGTTCTCTTCTACAGCTGCATACTTTACTGGGATCACATTGGCTGGAGGTGGAGGTTGTGGGGCTAACACAGGCTGAGGCCTTTGCTGATTTTGGTAGGGTTGCTGATAGGGCTATTGTGGTCTGCCATATTGTTGTGGTGGGTATTGGTTCTGGTATCTTCCTTGTTGTGGATAGGGCTGAGGGTATAACACCGCTTAACTAGGGCAAATCTTGGGATTTTTTTGCTAGATACACCTAGTTTTTGAGCTACTTTCTCAGCGAGTTCCTCAATAGATGTGGATGGCTAGTAGAACTATCTGAGTCTTTGTAAATTTTGGAAAGTTCTAATTCCTCCCCTAGGTTATCCTTGATGTCGATGCACATGCGTACACACTCTTCTATGGTCCTAGGGTCTTTCAAGTACACATATGATATCAACTTTTTACTCAGCAGTCTATCTAGGAATAAAGCCACTTGTTTGGCTGGTGTGGGTAACTAAGAAACAGGACATCTCTCTAGGTATTGCCTAAACCTTCTTCCTGCAAGTCTAACCATCTGTTGAGGGGTTTGCTTGAAGCTATGAATCACTGAGGAAGTGTTATGCCTGAGGCCACTCTTAGAGAATTCAATAATGAAATCCTCTAGAAGTTGGTCTATGTTCCTGAAGTGTCTCTCATTTAATGGTTGAAACCATGTAAGGGTTGTGTTCCTAAGGGTTAGACCAAAGGCATTGTACTACATGAATAGGTCCTCAACTTGTTCAGCTCTTAAGACTTGCCTAAACTTGGCCACATGATCATATGGGTCTCGAGTGCCATCGAAGTAGTTCTTCATGGACTTAACCAGCTGGGTTGGCCTCAAGGTTCAGGTTTGTTCCCTGGGCCTTGGCAAAGGAAAATCATCAGCATTTCTTAGGTTCCTCGGGGCTCTTGGTCTCTTGGTTTCATCTCTATCCGTCTCTGTTCTCATCCTTTCTCTTCCCAATGGGTTAACAAAACTTACCTCAGGTCTTTCTCTATTCCTCTCTCTTTGAGCTCCATGAGCTTGGGATGTTCCAGCTCCTAGGTGGCCAAAAGAGACATTAGATCTTGGCTGGTCAAAGATAAATTCACCCTTCCAAGTGTAGGCATGCCTACCATGCTCTGTGACCACAAAGATCTTCTCTGAAGTATTGTCTAGGTAGGTCCCTTTGCCTGGGCTATCAGGATCTTTGAACTCATAGATTGTGATCATTCCTACCTCATTCGGTTGATTAGGCTTATACCTCCAGAAGGCTTCATCGGTTTCTCGATTTAGAAGCACATCTATGCGCTTATTGTCCTGGGGAATCCACTCTGGCATGATAATTCTAGTAAGCACTGATTTGCCTCGGGGGATTTTAGGTTCTACACCCATGTTCCCTTGCTCTAGGTCACCTATATTGGTTTCTGGGATCACATTACCAAATTCATCTATCCTATCTGGGTGGCTGGTGACTACGTATATGGTTCCTTCTTTGTCTAGGTATGCTCCATTTTCAAACTTGAGAGCTAGATGTTCAATTCCAATGGGTTTGTCAAGGTTTTTAATTTGGACCACAGATCTTCCTAGGCCGTCCTCATAGATGCTAGCACCTAATCGGTTGGTCCTAAGGTATTCCAGCTGTGTCTTGTAGGGGCCTTCTACCCTATGTAAATATGTCACTCCTGAACTTCTAGTAGGTCTCTCCATACCTTGAGACATCTTGGACTCACTGGTTTCAGAGCGAGGGTAGTGCGAATAATGACTCAACTGCTGGGCCCAAGACCTAGCAGTATGATGAGGGAGTTGAGAATATTCCAACCTCACTTGCTGATCCTTTTCTCTTTGATGCTCAAGAACCCCATTCTCAAGCTTGCTAAATGCCCTTGCTTTGGATACTCCCTAGTGCTCTCAATGGACTTGTAAAAGTCCCAAGGTTAGCTCAAGGCTTAAAGTCAAATGACAAAACAAATCACTTTCATTTATGTAGTTAAGGTATCAAGTTGCACTATGTCTTTGTGGAAAACAATTCTAGAGATCCCTTGGTTTTGTTCCCCTTGGGTATGGTCCTCTTAAAATTAGTATATCTAATAATCCTGGTATTAATTTTACCATACGAGCCGAAGATCACCCCGAACGGATTTCGTATGAGGAAATTATGACAATTCAGGGTTTTGGAGTTAAAACAGGGTTCAAACAGGCTAACAGTTCACAAGATTTTTCTCAAAACACACGTGTAGGGACCTCACAAATCACGAATTCCTTGATAAGTATGCCTAAAATTTACCCCAAAAACTTGGAATAAAAAACCCTAGAAATTTGGCCAAAAATGCTTGTCAATAGCGATCGACAGGTCTGTCAATCGTGATTGACAAAGGTGTTCGTCGTGGCTGTCAGTCGCGATTGACACGTCAGTCGCGATTGATAGTGTCAATCACGATCGACAGAGTCGGTCGTGAGTCCTGTCAATCGTGATCGATGGTGTCAATTGCGATGGACACTTTTTTCGAGTTTTTCGTCGTGATTTCAGTCAATCGGGATTCTATCCATCACGATGGACATGTGGCAATGCGAGTCTTTGAGTCAAACGTGAATTTTCAGTCAGTCACGATCGACGGTGTTGATCGCGATTGACTGAGTCCTATGTGGCACTCCATCGAGGTCTGTTAGTCGCGATTGACAGAGTCTATCGGTTGTGATTGACAGAGTCTGTCGATCGTGGCTGTCGATTGCGATCGACAGTGTCGATCGCGATTGACAGAGAAACATAGAATTTTTAAATTTTAAGTAGTGATTTGGAATGTGCTCCTCATGTGTGTCATTGTGGTGTGCTTCGTTTTACCAAAGGAGCAATTTTTCTGTCGATCGGGATCGACAGAGGTCTGCGACACAGAGACAGGGCGGAGTTTTTTCGTACCTGCGCAGCGTGCTGGAGAGGATGATACAACAAAAACCTGCAAGGAAGCTCAAAAACATGCAAACACTGTGCACACAACTCACTCTCTCGCTCTCTCTCAGAAGTGAAATGAGCGAAATGACAGGGGAAAGGAGATATGATAAAAAACTGAATTTTTTGCGATGATGGAGATGGAGATGGGAGATGGTGAGGATGATGATGGTGATGATGATGATGAAGTAAGAAAGAGAAAAGTAAGAACAAGTAAAGAAATTACCTACTACGCCAACATCACAACTCTACGTCTTACCATCACACGCTTATCCTCAAAGCTCGATCCCCGGTAATGGCGCCAAAATTTGGTGTAGCTCAGTGATGAGTAGCACCTCGTTTAGTGTCAATCTGGGAAGACGTGAGGATGGTATGAAGACCTCGAACAAGTGATGGCACAAGAGTGTGAGTGAGAAGCACACTAACATGCACACACATACACACACGCGCACACAAGGTAAGAACAAAGAGAGAGACAATGGAGTTCTTTAGATTACTCAAAAGTGCTCTTACAAGTTCAATTCTACAACAAGCTAACCTCAAAAATGAGCTCTCTAGCTCTTTTAATAGTTTTTGACTAGCTTTGGCCCTGTCCAGACGTAGTGTTTGGCCTAGTTAAAAACTAGGTTCTAGGGCCTATTTGAGGGCTCAAACAGAGTCTAAAAAATATGAAAATTGATACGTATGTACTTCTAATGCTCCTCAAGCTCAAGGACTCCTTGGCTTGCACAAAATGGAGTTACAAAAAAATGGAATGGTATTTACAATGGTTTAAAGTGACTAAAATCATTATTTGGGAAGTATTAGTTTAGGAAAAATGATGGGCCTATTTGCCAGATCTTCTTTGACTTCTTTGCCTGCTTGGCCCTTCTCTTTGGCCTTTTCTTGTAAGTCCTTGACCGCCCTGACCACTGCCAACAGCGCGCATGACATCTTTCCATAAATTGTAATTTTGGCCATTGAGGCATTCATCCTTAGGCATAAAAATAGGGGTGAAAGAGGGTAAAAAGTTAGCCATGGATAATGAGCTACCTTCACTTTTGGTCATTACAATGCTTTGAATATAAAGTGTTTAGAAACACTACCAAAATCTTTGCCAAAAGCAAAAGTTTGGAAGAGAAAGTGTTCAAAAACACAACCAAAATCTTCGCCAAACACAGAAGTTTGGAAGAGAAAGTGTTTAGAAACACTACCAAAATCTCTTTCCAAAAATGCTGCTTCAAAATAATTTCAAAGCTTGAAATGAACGACTCGATGCCACACTTAAAATTCTCGGGGAGGGGGGGCTTAGAGTAGCCCTACTCTTGCAAAACACGATGAGTCGACACGAGAGGAGAGGGCTTAGATTAGCCCGTTGTACACCAATGGAGCCTTCGAGTAGGCTTAGATACTTGGAGATAGCTTGTGGGTGTGCTTAGATTAGCCTCCAACCCACAGTAGTACACACATGCAACATTTCTCATATTCTTGATGTTACAATGAGGTGCACTTAGTGCCAAATGATATGTTTGGGAGATTACAAAATGTTGCCAATTGAGGATTAAAATCCTTTGAGTACTTGAGGGCCAATGCAAACAAGATCTTGATTTTGCCAAGGTTTGTTAAAATAGTGCATATATAAGTGAAGGAGTCGCCAAAAAGATGATTTGTTTTGGACCCACTAACACTAACAAGCAAACAAGGTGATGTGTATGGGTTTGGAGCCCAAACTATCACATATGCAATACAATAGTAGTGCGTAATTTATGTGTGGCCTAAACTGTTCAAGGGAATAATGTGTTGCCTTTGATTTCTTTAGCAAGTGAGTATAAAATTATTCGATCATGTGATGAACTCACTGCTGATGTCAAACATACGAACTTAACAGATCTTACGGGGGCTATTTTCACGCTTGCACAGTTCCTAAAAATGGTGCCTTACATATTAATTCAATTGCTATGGCTATTATAGTGACTATTCAGGAATGAATACAGATGATTTAGTGTTTGTGTCTCCAAAATTAGAGTGGTCCAGAAAGATCTCTCTGTCACCCTCTCTCTATCTCCTGTAGGTCTACTGCAGATGCGATGTATCAAAACCGCCCACTATCAGCACTATGCACGCTTCGGAATTCTAGAGAAGGGCAATCTTTCTTGTCGTTCTCTCTCAGACCCGAGCTTCACCTGTCAGGTGTATACAGCAGAGCAATGCTCTTTGTACACTCTCTCACTTTGCGACTGCTCTCCCTCTGTCTCCATTTCCAATGAGCACTAGATTTTCACCTGCAAATTTGTAGATTTTGCCTCCAAAAGCGTGCCAAAACGTAGTTCTCCCTCTGCACCCATGCGCCAAATCCACGTGAAGTGCTGAAGATTAGAATGGAACGTTCTTTTGTTTGCTCTTTTGGCCAGAGTTGCAATGGGGCCGCCTAAGATTGCGGGGCCAACTAGCAGATGCAGCAAACAGATCACGATGACTCATTTTGCCACTTAATCTCTCTTGTGTTCTCAGTATTGCTGGTGTCTGGAACCTGCTGAAGCTTGTCTCTATGGCGATCGATGAGAAACCATATTGAGTTCTGGTGCGGAGATGCTACGAACACATGGTGCCGCTTCTCATGGGGCCTAAGTATGTTCCTTGTTGCAAAATCCGACCAGACCACGGGGAATCATACATATTATAGCTACAGCTATGGTGGAGACCGTCCCTCTCTCTCTCTGATCCAAACTTTCCCTGTCTCTCTCTCTCTACCTCAGAGAGCGAATAGGCGCAGATCACATGAGTACCTCCTCCGAGCTAAAGAGTTCTTTCACACCCTCTACGAATAAGGAGCTAAGCAGTTCAGGGTAGAAATCATCCTCTATATGATCGGGTGCTTCTCTGACGGATCTTTATCTCAGTTTCCTCCTTCGCCTGTAGAGTCTGATGCTTAAAATTTGAATGTGTTACTCCATAATCTAACAATAGAAGGCATGTTCTGCAAAGTCTTGATGCAGCATAGGGAAGCTAACACCAATAGTCACATGTGTTCTTCGACATCTCTGCATCTTCATCTGTACACAAAATTGAAACAGGCCTTGAATTCAATAAAGCAGGTTAGGCTCGAGCAAGGGCGGACTAAAAGAATTCTATCAATGTTTGCTGCCAAAGTGTGTATGGTGAGAGAGAGAGGAAAAATGCTCTGACGTTTCGGAGCTGATGAGGTTGAGGTTCTTATATGGTAATGTATGTTCAAATGGCTAAGCCATCAGACTAATACAAATAGGATGCAGACAAATGTAAAGGAGACACACAAAGTAATGACTTATAAAGTGTTTATAAACACTGTAAAGAGTATGAGTACATTATCAACTCGTTAAAACATGGACAGGGACATGAACAATCCACAAATGCAACAATAAAGGGTGGGAGGGTGGGCAAATGGGAAAATGAGGTAGGAGAATGATGAGACGGGTGGGAGGGTGGGCAAATGGGCGGAATGAGGCCACAAAATGAGTAAAATGATGGCAAAAAGCTACTCCAAATCAGTGGAGAGCAACAACACCAAACTCAAGCACCACCACCACCAAAATCACCGCCAAATGCACCACCAAGACCTCCACCTAGAGCTCTGATACCATGTAGAGAGTATGCATGCGGAAGCAAAATGAAACATAAAGTACTCTCACAAAACAAAGAATGTGTTTGACACAAAATGGGTAGACCATGAAATGGGTAAACTCATGTGGATTAGAAATGAGCTTGCCAAGAGCATGGAGTAGGCTCCTCAAGCTTCTAACCAAGTACAAATGAGGGGAGAGGGCCTCCTTATATAGATTTGGGAGGGGCTCTCAAAAGTACATCATATGTGGGATAAGTCTCCTGAAAGGAGAATGAATACAATTGGTGGAAGCACATGGCAAGGTACCCAAATACAAAGAAAATACAATATAAAATGAAAATAAACTAGAAATGGAGTGCCTCCTGGATACAAAATGGAGATGCACTCATGCGGATACAAATGTAGATGAAGTAGGAGCGATCATGTCGTCAAAATTTTATACTTTATGAAGTGCAAAGATGAAGTATTTAGTTGCTTTAAAAAGTATCTTGCACTTGTTGAGAACCAAACAGGAAGAAATCTAAAGAGACTAAGGTCAGATGGAGGAGATGGGTATGTTGATGATATCATACTCACAAGTAATGATATCAATGGAATCAAGTAGATTACGAATCAAATGATGCAAGAATTCTAAATTAGTGACCTTGGATCACTAAAATATTTTCTTGGACTTGAGTTAGTCTATACTAACTCTGGAATTTATATTAGTGAGAGAAAGTATATACAGGATATGTTAAAGAAGTTTCATTTGCAAGATGCCAAAGTAGCAAGTACTCCAATGGAGGTTAATCAAAAGTTAAGTGTTCATGAAGGTGATGTGCTTGAGAACATTGCACGTTACCAAAGCATAGTGGGAAGCTTGAACTATTCTACATTGACAAGGATTGATATTGCTTATGGAGTAAGTGTTTTAAGTAAGTTTATGCACAAACCTAGGGCACCTCATTTGGAAGCTGCCAAAAGGATCTTGAATCACCTTAAGAGCACTCAAAATTAAGAACTTTATTTTCCTTATACTTCAAACTTGGACATCAAGATATATTCAGATGCAGATTGGGCAGGTGCAAAGATGACAGAAGGAGTACCTCACGTTACCTATCATTTGCAGGTGATAAACATATATCATGGTCTTCAAAGAAGCAACCTACTGTTGCTTTATCTTCTACAGAGGCAGATTATAGAGGATTGGCCAATGCTACTCAAGAGGCCATATGGATCAGATTGTTGTATACAGATTTCGGTTTGCATAATACATCTCCAATGATTTTTGAAGATAATACAAGCTCACTACATCTTGCAGCAAATTCGATTTATCCTGCTAGGACCAAGAATATAGAGGTCCACTATCATTATGTGAGAGAGAAGCTAATGAGCAAGGAAATTCAGATGGCTTATGTATCAACTAATATGCAATGTGAAGATTTATTGACTAAAGCCTTAGATGGTACAAAAATTTGGAGGTTTAAGTCTATGATTGGATTGCAAGACATTCAAGAAGATTGAAGAAGAATACCAAGCCAAAATGTTTGGCTTGAGGGGGAATTATTGGTGCAAAGTTAAAGCCTACATATTTGGCAAAACGTTCATGAGCAGTTGAAGCTCCATGGAAACCATTGCTAGGAAGACTTCAACTTTTACCATTTGTAGAAGTCATTTTTTGACCTGAGAGAATATTTGACCAAATTTGTGGACTTGTTAGTTGAAAAAGTCCCAACTTCATTTGAGGGAATATCTCCTAGATTGGAGTACTACTTTTAGTGAGAGCCAATGGAGGATTCAAATTCAAATTTAAACATCACATCTATAAAAGATGGCTGGAAAACTCGTGGGCCAGATCACCTCAACTCTGAGCCATTGCTGATTGGATTTGTAAGAGAGTGAGGCTCACATTCTAGCCTAAACTACTCACCATCATTAGGAATTGATTATCAAGCCTATGAACTTGTACAACATTGTTCTTTAATACAATAGATCTACATTTCTCATCTATGGTCTCTCTGTCATAGTCATTCATAATAGTCAACTTGTACTACTAATATCTCAGTCAATACTTTACCATTTTCAATGTTCTATAGCTTGTTGGAATCAAATCTATGTTCTCTACATGCGCACAAATTTGGACGAAAATCTATTCAGCCAATTTGGAGAAAAGTACATCCAAAAACTCACTGATCAAACTCTGCAAAGGTCCTAAAAAATTGAGGGTAATGATTCAATTGCTAAATTGATTGATCTGTGTATAGCGCATCATTTTAAGTGATACCACTGGGAATCATTATCTCACTAAGCTAATTTGATACCTCTAAAATGAATTTTTGATTAATCCTTCAACTTGGAAGTAGTCTGTTTTGGTTCAATCGTTTCTCACATCATTTCCAAAGCTCATAGGCACTTGCATAGTGTCATTGGAAAGCTAAGAGGGCCCATAACTCAACTCTGAAGCATCAAGGTGCTAGTACAAAGCAGGATTTGGTAGTACGTACTCATTTCTTGAAGTGTCCATCCATATTTCCCAACATTTCAAGTGCTGAAAAAGTGGTTGAAAACACACGAATTCAATGCATGGCATCAAATTCTTGTTGCAAGTTGATGCAAAGTTGAAAACTTTTATTCTTAGATAGACGCTTTTACTAAAACAGGCAAAAATTTACTTTTTTATAGTTAGACATAGTCATCTTGTGAAGGCCATAATTTGATGTGTAGTGAAGAATACTTAGCAAGTAGTAGCTTGTTGAAAAGCTCGTGTCCTCTACTTTTACCCACCAAAAGATCTTGGAAAAATAATATTTGTGCTAAGAGAAATAAGAAAAACATTGAAGGTATGTCATTTCAATGACTCGAAATTTTTGAAGAAGCAAAGTTCTTAGTTTAAGCAATCATTTATCAAATTTTGGAGAAGCATTGAGTTAATGGTGACCATAGAGGTTGTTTAGTGTCCCATTATTAATTACATGTGATGTTTCATACATCACCAAGTGTTATCAGAGCAGAAAAGTTCTAGAGAGCAGATGGCATCAAAGGTAAGAGAAGTTTTGGAAAGTTTTTCATTAAACTTTGAAAGCTAAAGCATTCAAAGACACAGGGCATCAAAAGATTACTTCAAAAGTATATTTGTACACGAAAAACTTCAAAAGGTATTATTCTTTATCCTTTAAACTCATAGGTTGCAGTAGAAGCAAAGAATTGGGGAAGATCATATCTCCATTGACAAACTCGATAGAGATAATTATCCTGCATGGGTAATGAGAATGGAAGCCTTCTTTATGAGTAAGGATCTCATGGTCTACATAATAGGTGAAGAAGAGAAGAGAGTACTTGAAGATGAAAGCCAACCAAAGAAAGAGGAACTAGATGCTTTAAAGCATTGGCAGAAGAAGGATGCAAATGTAAAGGCCTACATCTATAATACAATTTCAGATCATTTGCTACCACACATCAGAGGATTGGAATTAAATAAAGATATATGGAATTCATTGGAACCTCATGTCCAAGGTACTAGCAAAGCAAGGAAAGCAAGTCTACAGTCAAAGTTTACTACATTCAAGAAGAATCCAAGTCAAAGTATTAATGATTATGTCACTAAGATGAAGGATCTAGCAGATAGTGTTGGATCCATATATGAAGATGTTGAAGATCACAGATTGATTGCTCAATGTCTTGGAGGTTTGAGAGGAGATGAAAGGTGGAAACCTTTTGTCTTGTCAACAGAATTTTCTTTGAATCATTATGTTCTAGATTTAAATCAATTGCTTGGTTTGATGCTCACATTTGAGCAAGACTTGAATGGAGATGGAGATAAAGGAAAAAGTTTTGCAATGTACATGAAGAACAGGAAGAAAGGAGATAAAGGTAAAGCAAAGGATGAAGAGGAATTAAGTTTTGAAGTTTATTATGCAAGAGATAAAAGCACTTGTAGAGGAAGAGCAAGAGGTTTTGCAAGAGGAAGAGGTAATCAGAATAAGAATAAGAAGGCGTGTTGGATCTGTGGGTTGAGTAATCATTTGGCTCATGCCTATTGGCATAATTAGCAAGCATCAAATCAAAATCGGAATAACATGAGTAGAAGTAGAGGTGGAAGATATCAAACTTATTCTCGGAGAGGTAGACAAAATCAAAGAGGACGCTATGGTAATGATGGAGAATGTTAATCTCCAAAAGAACAACTTACTCTTGTGATTAGAGCACCTCTATACCAAGAGTAAGTCAAACACTCCACTAATTTAGAGGATCAATTGCTAATTATCAAAAGATTAACAAATCTGTGAAGAAGATGAAACACAGAAAAGTCTGCTGCACTATTTCTCCACATTGACCTATCAAACGTGTAAAGTTTTTGATGAAACTTTGTACGAAGTATCTCCTAGAGATTGCGCATCTATTCCAAGTTGAATTTCTTCAAAAGATTAAGTGTAGCTTGAGAAATCAACTTCTCAAGTTACCTATGTCAGAAACTGTTACTCAGAACAGTCGACTTTACACCTGTAACTTTTAAGACTTGGTTCTCCTTGAATAGAACCCGTTTTACAAAATGCTTCTAGACATAAGTAGCTTATCTTCCAACTTAAAGATTAAGCCCTCACTCATGCAAAACTTTAAACTGTGCTAGGAGAAATGACCAAAACATTGACTTCAAAATCTGCGCCTGTTTTAGGAACCAGTGAACACACTTCACATATGAATGTTCCTACACTTAATTCACTCAGCCTGATTACAATTGGAAGCTAAAACTTTGCACAGAGGTCAAGCAACTCTCAACTTAGACTTGTACAAAATCATTTCACAATTGATCTACTGTAGAAGGAGAACACGCAGAAACATCGGGCGCAAAATATTTTTTCTTTACTCAGAAGAATTACAACTGAGTGATGAGAGCTAACTCAAAATCACTTTCCTCTATCTCATAACTTCTATCTCCCTCATTCTTGACTTCTAACTATTGTCACATATGCTCTCATACATGCCCCGACTTTTCTCAAAGTATTTATTGTTGAGAGTGATGGATGGATGCACTCAGGAAATCAGTTGGTGCTGCAAAACCTGCTTCACACCTGCCCTCTTTTCTTTTCAGATATGCTTAGTACACTAGCTTAGCTTCCAAATGACATAAAGAAACCTTATATGTACTTTGGAAATGGTTTGGGTAATGATCAAACCAAAACAGATAAGTTGGTACTTCACAAATCAAGCAAAACCTTCTATTCTTGTAATGATACCTGCTCAGACTTTTACTCAGTGTGTCCAGCACACTTAAAATTGGCACAATTCCTTTTGGGAGTATTAATGTACCTTAGTAAGCTATCAATCACAAGTGGAATCACTTCAATTGATAAACTATGCTCTGAAAAATAAGTTTAGCAAAATTATAGTCACCCCCGACTTTTCAGGAACTCTGCAGACAAATACCAGTGTGCACCTCGATTCGATTTTCTCCCAAATGGCTGAATGAAATCCTTTGAGATTTTGTATGCTTGTAGTAGACTTTGAGCTGGTTTCAATGAGCTATAGAACTCTTGATTTGGTTCAGTAGATCTAGAGCAATGCCTCTTTGAAGTTGACAGACTTGGAGTAGGTGACTCAGACAAAAACAGAGATGATGAATGTATACTTCTATTGATATATGTGTTTGTACAATCTCATTAGCTTGCCAAGCAGAGCTAAATGAGGTAGTGTGATGTTGGGTATAGAGTAGCCCTCACACACAATGAGTTACAAGGAAAAAATATGCCTCGGGGAATGAGCTGAAGTGAGAGTGTTACCCGCGACTTTTTTCTATATCTTTTATAGGAGTTTGATCTTCTTTTGAATTTGAAATTCAAACTTAGGTTCCCTTGAATCTCTCCTCTAAAAGTAGGGAGATATTCTCTCTATCTCAACAATCAAATTTCCACGACTCTAGTGGTAGGTGGATGACTTAAAGTGGTTACAAACAAATGATAAGTCACTTAGACTTTTACAAGGGGTAAAGAAGTAAGATCATATAAGCATATGTTCCCATGAGTCTTCCTTCAATTGAAGTCTAGATAATCCTTTGTCCATGCTAATCTTCCATAAGTTCAAGGGTCCAAGCCAATGTGTGTAGGCTTGTTTGCACCAACATTTATAGATAATTTGTACATGATTCTTACTGAACAAAAGATCTAAGTCATCTATGACTATGCTAATGTATATATATGTACACTTCTCTTGTCCTCTGAATGTAATCTTCTTCCACACTTTAGGAATTGATTCTTCCTTCATCATTTGATCTCCCAAGCCTTCAATTGGTGATTGGTCTGCACCAACAGCTCCCCCTCAATCATCAATTGAGGTTTTCTCTGTCTTCTTTATACTTGCCATGTCTTTGAACCTTTGTAACTTAGGTCCATCCAGACTCTTTGTCATCATATCTGCCACTTGTTCTTTTGTTGGAGTATACATCACTTCAATCTCTTTATCTAGTACCTTTTCCCTCAAGAAATGATACTGAATCTCTATATGCTTAGTCCTGGCATGAAAAACAGGGTTAGCTGCCAAATACAAAGAACTCATATTGTCTCCAAAAATTATTGGAGTACTATGATCAAACTCAAAACTTTTCATCAAGGTCTTCAACCATATCACTTCCTTTGGAGCTTCTACCATTCCTTTATACTCAGCTTCTGTGGATGATAAAGCAACTGTGTGTTGCTTCTTTGAACACCAAGAAACTAACTTATCTCCAACATAACATAGATATCCATGAGTAGATCTTCTATCATCTGAGTCACCTGCCCAATCTGCATCACTAAACACTTTGATTCTTGTGTCAGAAGTGAAACCATAATACAGACCTTCACTTAGGGTTCCTTTGATATATCTGAGTACCCTTTGGGCTGCAATCCAATGAGTCTTCTTTGGACAATGCATGAATTGTGACAACACACCTACAGCATATGATAGATCTGGCCTTGTCAAGGTAGCATAGATTAGACTACCTACCAAACTCTGATATTTCTTCATGCCATTGAACTCTTCACCTCCATACCTACTTAATTTATGATTTACCTCCAATGGTGTGGTTGAGGTCTTGCAATCTTCCATGTTAAACTTGACTAGAAGATTCTTCAAATATCTCTCTTGTGAAACATATACTCCATGTTGAGTATACACAATCTGCATTCCTAGAAAATAAGATAAGTTTCCCAAGTCACTTATCTTAAACTCCTTCTCTATTTGCTTCTTGAGTTCATTGATTCCTTGAGCATCTGTTCCTGTAACAATAATATCATCAACATAAATGCACATGTAAATATATCCATTTTCACTTGCCTTCACTAGCAAGCTACTATCTGCCTTTGATACTTGAAATCCACATTCATTCAAGAACTTGACCAATCTGTAATTCCAAGCTCTTGGGGCTTGCTTCAACCCATATAAAGCTCTCTTGAGCTTACACACATAATCTGATCCAATTGATTCCATGAAGCCTTCTGGTTGCTCCATATATACTTCATCTGCAATGTATCCATTTAGAAATGCATTCTTCACATCCAGTTGTGATAATTTCCATCCCTTGCAAGCAGCAATAGCAATCAATGTCCTAATTGTAGACATCTTAGCAACAGGACTAAAGGTTTCATCATAATCTACCCCATAAGTTTGGGCATAACCTTTGACCACAAGTCTAGCCTTGTATCTAGACACCTTACCATCTGCAAACCTCTTTGTTTTATATACCCACTTGCATCCAATGACCTTCTGATTCTTTGGTCTTGGTACTAGTTCCCAAGTTTCATTTTCAAGTAGAGCATCATACTCTTCTTGCATTGCCTTCTCCCAATTCTGTTTACCTTTGGCTTCTTCATAAGTGGTTGGATCTTCTTCTGTTTTCACAATGTAGGCATAATCTTTTGTTGTTAGGAAAGATGTATCATAACTATACCTTATAGGTTCTTTCCTTTCCCTTGTAGATCTTCTGATTTCTGCACTTCTTGAAGTTTCAGCCTCATTTGATTCTGGATCAAATCTTGGCCCTTCTTCTACATGATCTTGCACTCTA
This sequence comes from Ceratopteris richardii, assembly GCA_020310875.1. Taxonomy (NCBI): domain Eukaryota; kingdom Viridiplantae; phylum Streptophyta; class Polypodiopsida; order Polypodiales; family Pteridaceae; genus Ceratopteris; species Ceratopteris richardii. The sequence continues at coordinate 159,575 of MU260384.1, forward strand.
CATCTAGAGTCAACTTCATCAACAATTTCTTCACAAACTTTTACCTTTGCCTTTCCTTTCCTTTGAATTTCTTCAACACCTGTATACTCATTTGGTGATCCTGTATACCACATATTTTGCTCATCAAATGTCACATCTTTAGTAACAAGAAATTGCTTTGTGGATGGACTCCACAACCTATAACCCATCTGTCTATCATCATATCCAATAAACACATACTTCTCTGCCTTTGGTTCTAGCTTATGTCTTAATTGTGAAGGAACATAAGCATATGCAATACATCCAAATACTTTACAATGATCAAGACTAGGCTTCTTACCCCACCATGCTTCATAAGGGGTTCCTCCATCCAAAGCTTTGCAAGGCAACCTATTCACAAGGTATGTTGCAGTGTTAATAGCTTCTGCCCATAAGTAATTTGGACAATTCTTTTCTTTCATCATGGCTCTTGCAAACTCTACAAGAGTCCTATTCCTCCTTTCTGCTACTCCATTTTGTTGAGGGGAGTACCTGCAAGTCACTTCTCTTTTGATACCTGCATTCCACAAATAATCATCAAACTCTTTAGAGAAATACTCTCCCCCTCCATCTGATCTTAACCTCTTTAGCTTTTGTCCTGTGATCCTTTCTGCATAAGCATGAAAATGTTTGAATGTCTTGAAAACTTCTGATTTATCCTTGATTACATACAAAGTAATCCACCTGGTTGCATCATCAACAAACAACACATAATATCTGGATCCATTTATGCTATAGTCCCTTGAGGGTCCCCATACATCTGTATGAACCAATTCAAGCATATTTGAATACTTGTACCCTGATTTGTTATAAGAACTCTTATGTGCTTTACCTAATTGACAAGCTTCACACTTGTACACCATATGTTGCCCTTCAATATTTGGCAATCCAAGCACCACCTAATTCTTTGACATCTCCTTTATAGCTCTCTCATTGAAATGACCTAGCCTTTTATGCCATAGGTCTAATTCAGATACCTTTTGACTTCCATAGGTAAACAATGCATGTCCCACATTACCTTGGACTTTGAGAGTGAACAATCTTCCTTCCTTTTTACCTGCAATTATGGTTCTATATCCCTGATTTGGATCTTGTACATAGACACCATCATTTGTGAATCTTACTTCATATCCTTTCTCCACAATTTGCCCTACACTTATCAGATTTTTAGGAATAGTAGGAACATAAAGTACCTTGCTCAGAAGTGTACTTCCACTCTTTGTCTTCACTGATCCAATGCTCTCCACTTTATGTTTGGTATTATCACCTGTTTGAACTGTATGTCCATTCACCCTTGCTTCCATATCAGTCATCAAGGATAGATTCCCACTCAGATGGTTGCTACATCCTGAGTCAATATAGAACACTCTTTGATCTTCTCCCATTGATTCATGAGATTCAAGATAAGAGTCATGTCATCCTTCTGATCTGATGCATAATTGTAATAATTGTTGTTGTAGGACTGCGATTGGAAGTTTCTTCCACCTCCTCTACCATATGATGTCCTACCACCTCTTCCTCTGAAGTTGCCTCTTTGGTTTCTGCCTCCTCTACCTCTTTGACTATAATTCTGATTGTTGTATCCTCCATTTTGATTGTTATACCAACAATCATTTGCCAAATGATTTGTTCTGCCACAAATCCAACAAGCTTTAGCATTATCTTTGTTCTTACCTCCTCTTCCTTTACCTCTGAAATTTGTCTTCCCTTTTGTGAAATTAGCTTGATTTGAATTCCCTTCATCATCATTTGATTGCTTTCCCTTGCCATTCTTTTTCTTGTCCTTGGAGTACATAGCTTGACTTGTACTTCTATCATTGTCTCCTTTAAGATCCTGCTCAAAGGTTAGCATATGTCCTAGCAATTGATTAAGGTCAGGAGTAAAGTGATCAAGTGACAACTCTATGGACAATATGAAAGGCTTCCACTTCTCATCTCCTCTCAAACCTGTAAGTATTTGTCTTACCAACTTTTCTTCTTCAATATCTTCATCCACTGCTCCCAAGCTATCTGCAATATCTTTCATCCTTGCCACATAATCTGAAATTGATTGTGAGCTCTTCTTCTTGAAGGTTGTGAACTCAGCCCATAGTGAGGACTTCCTTGACTTAGTTGTATTTTGGAAATGCTCTTCCAAGGCATTCCAAACATCTGTGGCACTTTCCAAACCTCTGATGTGAGGTAAAAGGTAATCATTTACAGCCATGTAGATGATACTCCTTGCTTGAGCATCCTTTCTCATCCAAGTCTTCAACATTGCAAGTTCTTCCCTGTGAAGAGAGATGGTGGATGCAATCCAAAGATGAGTAGGTGCCGCTACAACCAGCTTCACACCAGCCAACTGAGACTTCAGAGTTGATTAGTAGACCCTTTGAGCTTCCTAAATCCACCAAAATATCAGCCAAGTACTTTGGAACATGTATCCCAAAAGTTTAAGTCAAGACCGACAAGTTGCGAAATGACTAGCTCCCAAAACTTGCTATTTTTGGACATACACCTGCTGAAAAAATGAACAGTGCTCTCAACCTGGAAGGAATTAGAAAAATTCCTTTTGGGCATAGCAAATAGACTTAGCAAGATTCCTATTCCAAGTTAAAACACTTCAAATGATGGACTGAGCACTGAGAACAAGTTTCATCAAGTTCTGGAACATTCCCACAATTCTCGGGGCTCTGCAGAGATAGACCATTAAGCAGTAAAATGCAGATATCTCCAAAAGTATAAATCCAATGACCTTGAAAATTTATAGGTAGAAACTAGACAGTGAGAGCTATCCAACGCACTTTAAAACACTGAAAAAGGTTCAGTAAAACTCGAGATATGACCTTCTGAAGTTACTGCTCTGAGTGAGTATAGCAGAGAACAAAACAGAGAAGTAGATGATAGTAAATGTATAGATTCACATATGATTACAACCACATTGGCAATGAATCTTTGCACAATGGGAGTAGAATGATAGAGCTATGGAGTAAGCTCTTCAATCTCTACAAAATGACATGAAGTGGTCACGTACAAGGCTTGCTAATCGCCTCTTCCTTCTTGCTCCTTTTATAGCTATTCTTGGAGGGAGTTTTGAATTCGAATTCGAATGGCTCCACCTAAAAGTGATCCCCAAAGTTAGGAGAGATTCCCTCAGCTCAAAAATTCGTGATTTTGGTAGTTGGAGCCACGAATTTGCTTTTACATCATGGATGAGGTAAGCCATCCTTTTACTTTTTTCTTTTTCCATTTACAAGAGATAAAATGTACTCTTTTACAAGAGGTGTTCACATGACTACTCATGTGACTTACAAATGAGGATAATATCAAGCATATCAAGCATGTAGGCTTGGGCAAAATGCACCAACAGCTCCCCCTCAAGCCTAACATGCTTGGCCTCCAAATAAGTCTTCAATTGTCCTTGATTTCCTGCAAGCCAATCATCAACTTGAATCTACTTAACTTCGTACCATCAAGAGCTTTCGTCAACATGTCTGCACATTGCATATCTGTAGAGACATAGGATAGTTGAATATCCTTGCTCAATAGCTTCTCCCTTACATAATGGTAGTGGACTTCAATATGCTTGGTTCTAGCATGGTATACCGGATTAGCTGCTAGATGTAGTGAGCTTGTGTTGTCACCAAAAATGTGAGGTGTTGAAGAATGAAGTCCAAGATCTGTGTACAAAGATTTTAACCACATGATTTCTTGAGTTGCATTAGCCAAACCTCTATATTCAGCTTCAGTAGAAGATAATGCCACGGTTGGTTGCTTCTTCGATGACCAAGAAATGATTTTTGAACCTGCAAATGATATATACCCTGATGTGCTTCTTCTATCATCTTTAGATCCGGCCCAATCTGCATCTGAGTAGACCTTTAGCTCAATATCTGAAGTAAATGAATAAAACAAACCTTCATTCATGGTCCCCTTTAGATACTTGAGGACTCGCTTGGCCGCTTCCATATGTGGTCTTCTCGGCTTATGCATAAACTGACTCAATATGCTAACACTATAGCATATATCCACCCTTGTGAGTGTTGCATAGTTCAAACTTCCAACCAAGCTTTGATAGCTTGTGATGTCTTCAATTGGCTCTCCTTCATAAGCACTAAGCTTATGATTTTGCTCCATAGGTGTACCTGCACACTTTGTATTTTCCATCTTGAACTTGACGAGCATGTCATGGACATACTTCCTTTGTGTGATGTATATACCTGAATCTGTGTAGATCAACTCCAATCCAAGAAAATAAGTGAGTGGTCCGAGGTCACTTATCTTGAACTCCTCCTTCATTTGACTCTTTACCTGTTTGATTCCTTCAAGATCATTGCCTGTGATAATAATATCATCAACATACACACATAAATAGATCACTTCAGATCCATTCCTCTTTATGAACAAAGAGGTATCCGCCTTGCTAGCTTTGGATCCTTGGTCCTGCAAATAAGTAACCAATCTGAAATTCCAAGCTCTTGGAGCTTGCTTCAATCCATACAAAGCTTTCTTTAGTTTGCATACATAGTTAGGATGATGTGCATCCTCATATCCAGGAGGTTGTGCCATATACACTTCCTCAGAAATCCATCCATTCAAGAAAGCATTCTTTACATCAAGTTGATAAAGATTCCAATTTCTAGATGCAGCAAGACTAATGAGAACCCTAATTGTAGGCATTTTTGCAACAGGAGAGAAAGTCTCCTCATAATCAATACCATGGGTTTGAGCAAACCCTTTAGCAACTAACCTTGCTTTGTGTCTATTTATACTTCCATCTGGATTCCTCTTGATTTTGTATATCCATCGAGATCCGATTATCTTCATAGATGGCTTGTTAGGTACAAGCTCCCAAGTGTCATTCTCCTTCAAGGCTTCCATTTCTTCATCCATTGCATCTCTCCAAGCTTTCTTGCTTTGTGCTTCTTCGAATGTGGTAGGTTCTTCATTGGTTGAATCCTTTGCAATGTAGATTGAGTGCTTGGTGACCAAAGAAGTATCATAACCAAACCTCTCTGGTTTCTTCTTCTCCCTCGAAGACCTTCTAAGTGGTTGATGTGAGCTCTCGGGTCCATATGTAGCATCCTGCATCTTTGCTTTACCTTTGTTCTTCCATAGCTTTAGTCTTTCCAAGTCTTCTAGGTCAATCTCCGAATCACTTTCTTCAATCTGCTTTGGCTCCTTTGGTTGAAGTGATGGAAAATCTTCATCCAAGTCATATGGCAGCTTCACTTTCCTGTCATCATCAAACCATGATTTGTTTTCATCAAAAATTACATCTCTACTCACAGAAAATCCTTTATTGGTTGGATTGTACAATCTATATCCTTTTTGGTTTTGATCATAACCAATGAATACACACTTCTCTGCCTTGGGATCCAATTTCCCTCTTACTTGAGAAGGAATGTGAGCATAGGCTAAGCATCCAAAGATTTTACAATGCTCTAGACTAGGTCTTCTTCCATTCCACACTTCATATGGAGTGGTTCCATCTAGTGACTTAGATGGAAGTCTATTTATGAGATATGTGGCTGTCGACACAGCCTCTGCCCATAGGTAGTTCGGCAATCCCTTTTCGTTGAGCATGGACCTTGCAGCTTCGACGATAGCTCTATTCCTCCTCTCTGCTACACCATTGAGTTCAGGTGTATACCTTGTAGTGACTTCCCTTTTAATGCCTCTTTCATGCAAGAAGGCATCAAATTCAGAAGAGAAGTATTCTCCTCCACCATCTGATCTGAGTCTTTTCAAAGTCCTACCTGTTTGATTTTCAACAAGAGCAATATACTTCTTAAAGCAATTAAACACTTCATCCTTGTGCTTCATGAAAAACAGAATGGTCCACCTGCTACAATCATCTATGAAAGACACATAATATCTTGAGCCTGATATAGATGGCTCCTTACTTGGACCCCACACATCCGTGTGCACTAGATCCAAAGGATTTTGATACATATATCCTTTCTTATTGAAAGGTTGTCTATGAGCCTTGCCGAGTTGACAAGCTTCACACTTATAAATCATGTGTTGCCTTGTGATATTAGGCAAACCAAGTACACTTTGGTCCCTGCAAATCTGTTTGAGTGTCCTCTCACCAATGTGAGCAAGCCTTTTGTGCCATATCTCCAACTCTGTTAGAGTTTGAGATCCATAGCTAAACAAAGCTATGTTCTTTGTATCTTCCACTTCAAAAGTGAAAAGCCTTCCTGTCTTTTCTCCTTTGGCAATCCTTCGAAAGCCTTGCCTTGGGTCTTCAACATATGCTCCAAATCGATTGAATCTAACCTGCAATCCTTTTTCAACAATCTGTCCAACACTTATTAAATTTTTGGTAATTGTAGGGACATACAAGACTTTGCTTAAGAGGTTCATATTCCCATCTGATGTCTTCACATTACCTATCTTCTCCACTGAGTGCTTTGTGTCATCTCCTGTCTGCACTTCATGCTTGTTATGAGGATCTTCCAAATCAGAAAGTAAAGCCACATTTCCTGCTACATGGTTCGAGCATCCCGAATCAATGTAAAATATGTGATCATCATCCTTACCCTTCTTTGTTGATAGATTCATAATCAATAATGAATCTTCTTGACTTTGGTCCTCTGCATAGTTATTGTAATCTCTTCTTCCTCTATGGCCACTTTGATAGTTGTTGTTGTTGTTGTAATTGTTGTTGTAGTAGTTGTTGTTGTTGTAGCCTCCATTGTACCTACCTCTATTTGATCCATAGCCACCTCTATTGAATCCTCTTCCTCTTGAGTTCCTTGGATTCCTGAAACATTCTTCAGTAGTATGGTTAGATAAGCCACATATGTTGCAAGGTTGAGATGATTGGAATCTCCCCCTGCCTTGCTTTCCACCTCTGCCTCTTCCTCTAGCTCTTCCTCTACCTGCAAAGTTTGCTTGGAAAGAGCTTCCTTCATCTTCATTCTTCCTATTCTTTGACTTGTCCTTGACCTTAGCTTTATCAGAATATAAGGCAGAAGTTTGATTACCTCTTGAGGACTCACCACCTTTGCTAATCTTTGCTTCATGAGTGAAGAGTTGGCCCATGAGTGTGTTGAGGTCGGGTACATGCATATCCATGTATAAATCCATGGCTGTTGTGAATGACTCCCACTTGTCGTCTGCTTTGATTCCATTCATGATTTGTCTTATGATTTGCTCCTCTTCAATTACCTCTCCAATGCTTCCAAGTTGGTCGGAAATCTCCTTCATCTTTGTGACATAATCAGTCACATTTTGCTTCGGGCTTTTCTTCATTGTTGTGAACTCCATCCACAATTGGTTCTTCCTTGCTCGAGTGTTGGAAGAGAAGAAAGAAGCAAGTGCATTCCAGGTTTCTCTTGATGTCTTGCATCCCTTGACATGAGGTAAAAGAAAATCAGAGATTGAGTTTAGAATATAAGACCTTGCAAGTGCATCCTTCGAACACCAATTCGAAAGTCCTTCCACTTCTTCATGTGATGGTTGCCCTTTGTTCCTCATGGTTGGCATTGCTTCATCTCCGGATATGAATCCATATAGATTCCTTCCTTGAAGGTAAGCATCCATCTTTAGAGACCATGCCGGGTAGTTGTTTCGATCCAATTTGTCAATTGTTGATGGAAATCCATCTCCCATGTTGCTTGACTATGCTCTGATACCACTCTGAAGAGAGATGGTGGATGCAATCCAAAGATGAGTAGGTGCCGCTACAACCAGCTTCACACCAGCCAACTGAGACTTCAGAGTTGATTAGTAGACCCTTTGAGCTTCCTAAATCCACCAAAATATCAGCCAAGTACTTTGGAACATGTATCCCAAAAGTTTAAGTCAAGACCGACAAGTTGCGAAATGACTAGCTCCCAAAACTTGCTATTTTTGGACATACACCTGCTGAAAAAATGAACAGTGCTCTCAACCTGGAAGGAATTAGAAAAATTCCTTTTGGGCATAGCAAATAGACTTAGCAAGATTCCTATTCCAAGTTAAAACACTTCAAATGATGGACTGAGCACTGAGAACAAGTTTCATCAAGTTCTGGAACATTCCCACAATTCTCGGGGCTCTGCAGAGATAGACCAGTAAGCAGTAAAATGCAGATATCTCCAAAAGTATAAATCCAATGACCTTGAAAATTTATAGGTAGAAACTAGACAGTGAGAGCTATGCAACGCACTTTAAAACACTGAAAAAGGTTCAGTAAAACTCGAGATATGACCTTCTGAAGTTACTGCTCTGAGTGAGTATAGCAGAGAACAAAACAGAGAAGTAGATGATAGTAAATGTATAGATTCACATATGATTACAACCACATTGGCAATGAATCTTTGCACAATGGGAGTAGAATGATAGAGCTATGGAGTAAGCTCTTCAATCTCTACAAAATGACATGAAGTGGTCACGTACAAGGCTTGCTAATCGCCTCTTCCTTCTTGCTCCTTTTATAGCTATTCTTGGAGGGAGTTTTGAATTCGAATTCGAATGGCTCCACCTAAAAGTGATCCCCAAAGTTAGGAGAGATTCCCTCAGCTCAAAAATTCGTGATTTTGGTAGTTGGAGCCACGAATTTGCTTTTACATCATGGATGAGGTAAGCCATCCTTTTACTTTTTTCTTTTTCCATTTACAAGAGATAAAATGTACTCTTTTACAAGAGGTGTTCACATGACTACTCATGTGACTTACAAATGAGGATAATATCAAGCATATCAAGCATGTAGGCTTGGGCAAAATGCACCAACATTCCCTAGTAGGAATACTTGGATCTGCAAACTCAGGTTTTTCTTCATCTCCTGTAATAAATGATATAAGATCTTTGCTCATGAGGTGTGCTTCCATCCTCATGGACCATGCTGGATAGTTCTCCCTATCTAGCTTATCAATCTGCAAGCTTTCTCCCATCTTATGTCCACCTGTGTATTGAAAACTTCAAGCTTTACAAACAATGTATGTACCTTTACTTCGAATTGGACTCCTTTTATCTTTCTTGATGTCAAATAGTCTTCTCCTCAAGCTTTGACTCCAAGCTTTCACTTCTTAGTCCTTCAAGTGTTGAATTTCTTGAATCTGCAGCAGTCGGGATCCTTCTTTCTTCAAATTGATGTCTCCTGCTCTGATACCACTGATGGAGAATGTTAATCTCCAAAAGAACAACTTACTCTTGTGATTAGAGCACCTCTATACCAAGAGTAAGTCAAACACTCCACTAATTTAGAGGATCAATTGCTAATTATCAAAAGATTAACAAATCTGTGAAGAAGATGAAACACAGAAAAGTCTGCTGCACTATTTCTCCACATTGACCTATCAAACGTGTAAAGTTTTTGATGAAACTTTGTACGAAGTATCTCCTAGAGATTGCGCATCTATTCCAAGTTGAATTTCTTCAAAAGATTAAGTGTAGCTTGAGAAATCAACTTCTCAAGTTACCTATGTCAGAAACTGTTACTCAGAACAGTCGACTTTACACCTGTAACTTTTAAGACTTGGTTCTCCTTGAATAGAACCCGTTTTACAAAATGCTTCTAGACATAAGTAGCTTATCTTCCAACTTAAAGATTAAGCCCTCACTCATGCAAAACTTTAAACTGTGCTAGGAGAAATGACCAAAACATTGACTTCGAAATCTGCGCCTGTTTTAGGAACCAGTGAACACACTTCACATATGAATGTTCCTACACTTAATTCACTCAGCCTGATTACAATTGGAAGCTAAAACTTTGCACAGAGGTCAAGCAACTCTCAACTTAGACTTGTACAAAATCATTTCACAATTGATCTACTGTAGAAGGAGAACACGCAGAAACATCGGGCGCAAAATATTTTTTCTTTACTCAGAAGAATTACAACTGAGTGATGAGAGCTAACTCAAAATCACTTTCCTCTATCTCATAACTTCTATCTCCCTCATTCTTGACTTCTAACTATTGTCACATATGCTCTCATACATGCCCCGACTTTTCTCAAAGTATTTATAGATAATTTGTACATGATTCTTACTGAACAAAAGATCTAAGTCATCTATGACTATGCTAATGTACATATATGTACACTTCTCTTGTCCTCTGAATGTAATCTTCTTCCACACTTTAGGAATTGATTCTTCCTTCATCATTTGATCTCCCAAGCCTTCAATTGGTGATTGGTCTGCACCAACAGGTAAAGATGGAGAAAGAAGTTGGGGACAGAATCAATCCTAGAAAACCACCTACTACAATTATGCAAATGACACATAGAATGAAGGTCATACATCATTGATGATGAACTCAATGAGCACATCAGATAAAGAAGATCTAAAGGTATTTTACATTGACTCTGGATGTTCTAATCATTTGTAAAGAAACATAGAATTGATGTCAAAATTGGGAAAAGGCATTTCTAGTCATACAATTCAAATAGGTGATAATACAATACATAGGGTACATTCAATTGGAAAAGCGAAATGCAAGAGTGGAGCAGATTTGCTAACCAATGTTTTGTATGTTCCCACAATACCTAAAAAATTGATTAGTGTGGGATAGATAGTTGAGAAAGGTTTTCAAGTGAGGTTTACAAATGAAGGAGTATTTGTTGAAGATCCAGAGAATGGATATAATCAGATTGTTTGTGGTAAGAAAGAAGGTAGACTCTTTACATTAGTGCAAGGGAACATTGGTCAAGCTTTGCTCACACATGGTGAAGGAGTGATTAGAGAACTTGATCTTTGGCATAAGATATTATGTCATTTCAATGAAAGAGGAATTAAATCTATGGTTTCAAATTAGTCTGTACTAGGACTACCAAATGTGGAGACTCAACATATAATTTATAAATGTGAAGCATGTGATGGGAAAAGCACATAGGTTAGTGTTTCATAAAAAAGGATTCAAACATGATGGAGTACTAGAGCTTATTCATACACATATATGGGGACCAACAAAAGAAGGATCTAGTAGTGGCTCAAGGTATTATGTACTTTTCATTGATGATATTACAAGATGGATAACTCTGTATGTTTTGAAGGAAAGATCAGAAGTGTTTGGAGCTTTCAAGCATTATCATGCATATGCAAAGAGTCATAGGTCAAAAGCTTAAGAGACTTGAGGTCTGCTGGAGGGGGAGAATACTTCTCCTAAGAGTTCAATGATTATCTTTGGAATGCAGGTATTAAGAGAGAAATAACCTGCAGGTATACACCACAACAAAATGGTGTAGCAGAAACAAGAAATAGGAGTTTGTTTGAGTTTGCAAGAGCTATGCTAAAGGAGAAGAATTGTCCAAATTATCTTTGGGCTCAGGCTGTAAGTACAACTACATATCTTATGAATAGATTACCATGTAAAGCTCTAAATGGATGACTGCATATGAAGCTTGGTGGGGTAAGAAACCAACACTAGATCATTGTAAAGTATTTGGATCAATTGCATATGCTTATGTGCCACCACAACTTAGGCATAAACTTGAACCAAACGCAAAAAAAAATGTGTTCATTGGTTATGATGAAAAGCAGATGGCTTACAGGTTGTGGAATCCTCTAACCAAACAATTTCTTGTTTCTAGAGATGTTACATTTGATGAACATAAAAGTTGGTATGCAGATCAAAGTCATAGAGTTGAACAATTTGAAGCAGAGGTAAGAAGATGTGAGAAAGGAAAATCAAGTGTGTAGGTGAATGAAGATGAAGAGTATATGCAAGCAAGTACATCCAAAAGTGGATTAACAAGAAGAAATGAAGAAGATCCTATATTTGATGAAGAGGTGTATCCAAACACACATGAAGAATGTGAACCAAGGAGATCAAGTAGGACAAGAAGGCAACCAGAAAGGTATTCTTATGATACTTCTTACATAACTCACAAGAATTATGCATATATGGTCAAAGACGATGAAGAACCTCAAAACTATGATGAAACAAAAGGTATGAAGCAATGGGAAGAAGCAATGAAGGAAGAACTCAATGCACTAGAGGAGAATAAGACTTGGGAACTTGTTCCTATAAACCAAATGGTAAGAAGGTAAATGGAAATAAATAGGTTTATAAAGTGAAGAAGCTTGTAGATGGAAGTATAGCCAGATACAAAGCTAGACTGGTGGTGAAAGGCTATGCCCAAACTTATGGCATAGATTATGATGAGACATTCAGTCCTGCAGCTAAGATGTCAACTATAAGGACAATCATTGCTATTACAGCTTCAAAAGGATGGACTTTGAGTCGATTGGATATAAAGAATGCATTTTCGAATGGATACATATCAGATGAGGTATACATGGAGCAACCTCAAGGGTTTATAGATTCCAGGTATCCAAACTTTGTTTGCAGGTTGAGAAGAGCACTCTATGGATTGAAGCAAGCCCCAAGAGCATGGAACTATAGATTGGTGAAGTATCTCAATGATCTTGGATATCAAAGTTCAAAAGTAGATCCAAGTCTACTCATCAAAAGACTAGAGGAAGGTACAATCTACATTTGTATTTATGTAGATGACATTGTAATAATAGGTACTTCAGATGAAGGAATCAAGGAGGTAAAGAGATTACATGATAAATAATTCAAGATGAGTGACCTAGTAAAGTTATCATACTTTCTTGGTATGGAAGTCACTTATATAGATCATGGCATATATGTATCACAAGAAAGGTATCTTCTGAATATATTGAAAAATTTTGGTATGGAAAATTGTAGAGAAGCTTCAACTCCACTTGAAGTTAATCACAAGCTCAGTAAATATGATGGTGCACAATACAAAGATATGGGGAAGTACCAATCTCTTGTGGGTAGTTTGATTTATGCTACACTAACAAGACCTGATCTTACTTATGAAGTGGGAGTTTTGTCACAATTCATGCATTGTCCAAAGGATCCATATTGGATTGCAGGTCAAAGAGTTCTTAGATATATCAAAGGAACCATAAAGGAAGGATTATATTATCCTTTTACTTCAGATTTGAAGTTGAGAGCCCATCGTGACTCACACTGGGCAGGTAATCAAGATTACAGAAGATCAAATCATGGCTACATGATATACATTGGTGATAAGCTAATATGTTGGTGTTCAAAGAAACAACATACAGTAGCATTATCATCAACTAAAGCTGAGTACAAATGACTTGTGGAAGAAGCTAAGGAGATCATATGGATGCAGACATTATTCAGAAGCTTGGGCATTAATCAAGGTATACCTACAATACATGGAGATAATATGAGTTCACTTTATCTTGTATCAAATCAAATATTTCATGCAAGAACAAAACATACATATAGATAAATACATACATAGATAGATAGACAATCAAACAGACATATAGATAGATAGATAGATAGATAGATAGATAGATAGATAGATAGATAGATAGATAGATAGATAGATAGATAGATAGATAGATAGATAGATAGATAGATAGATAGATAGATAGATAGATAGATGGATAGATAGATAGATAAATAGATAGATAGATAGATCGATATATAGATAGAAAGATAGACAGACAAATAGATAGATAGATAGATAGATAGATAGATAGATAGATAGATAGATAGATAGATAGATAGATAGATAGATAGATAGATAGATAGATAGATAGATAGATAGATAGATAGATAGATAGATAGATAGATAGATAGATAGATAAATAGATAGATAGATAGATAGATAGATAGATAGATAGATATAGATAGATAGATAGATAGATAGATAGATAGATAGATAGATAGATAGATACATAGATAGATAGATAGATAGATAGATAGATAGATAGATAGATAGAGAGAGAGATAGAGAGATAGATGTTGGAGAAACAATCACTAACTGGACATATATTTGAAGGTCAAATCTTAGGAAGAAAACCCCATGCCTATGTGAAGGGACAAATTCACAACTGTATTATACTTGTAAAGTTAGTTCACTTTAGTTCTAGAAGTTTTTTAAAATCACGAGAATACGAAAATCTATATAAGTTAGTTTGTATCAACTGACGCGGCGTGAGAGAGAGAGAGAATAGAGAGAAGAAGTAGAAGAAGGAGTTCATTTATACGACTGTGTATAGTCGGGATTCTCTGAGTGAGAAAGCATCTGTAAAATTTCTGAGTTTTCATAGCTATGAGAAAGAACTTAGTAAAGTTCTGTGTATGAGTCTCTCTCCATCATCTCCATAATTACCTACTGTGTGATGAGTTAAAAAGATCAAGTTTTCCAAGCAACTCGATGCCTGGCATCGAATCTCTGTTGATAAGTCATATTTTCATTTATATTTTTCATTCAGTACTGAAGTGTTTTGAAAACATGATGTTGTTGGAGCAACTCGATGCCTGGCATCGAATTCCAGTTGATAAGTCATATTCTAAGTGTGCATGAAATCACCTATAGTTTTGGTGTCCAAAAGATCAAGGTTTTATGCGGGAAGTCGATGCCCGACATCGAATCCCTGCTGAAAAGTGGCCAAAAACATCCCAAGTCGATGCCCCGCATCGAATTCTCGTTGCAAGTCGATGCTAGGCATCGAATTCTAATTTTAAACAGGCGCTTTTACTATAACAGGAAAGATTTCCAATTTTGGAAGGTCATACAGGGTCATCTTGTGAAGGCCATAACTTGAGTTCTAGAGATCTGTTTGATGCATATGATAGCTTTTTGGAAAGCTCTACTCTTCTAGTTTCAGGCTATAAAGTTTCATGGAGAAATAATACTTGAGCTAGGAGAAATTAGCAAAATACTGAAGGTATGTCATTTCGATGACTAGGAATTTCTATAGAAGCAAAGTTCTCACTTTAGGCTATCATTTCTCAAAGTTTGGAGTGGCAATGAGTTAATGGTGACCATAGAGGTGTTCTAGTGTCACATTAATTCATTTCTTGTGGTGTTTCATACATCAACAAGTGGTATCAGAGCAGAAAGGTCTTGAAGATCAGAAGGCGGCAAAGGTAGGAGAAGTTTTGGAAAGTTTTCCATTAAAGTTTCAAAGGTGAAGCATTTGAAGACACAAGGCATTAAAAGGTTACTTCGAAAGTATCTTCATACACAAAGAACTCCAAAAGGTATTATCCTTTATCTTTTAAGCTCACAGGTTGCAGCAGAAGGAATGGAGTATGGCAGATCATATCTCCATTGACAAACTGGACAGAGATAATTACCCCGCATGGGTAATGAGAATGGAAGCCTTACTTATGAGTAAGGATCTCATGATATATGTTACAGGTGAACAAGAGAAGACAATATTTGAAGATGAAAGCCGACCAAAGAAAGAAGAACTTGATGCTTTAAAGCATTGGCAGAAGAAGGATGCAAGTGCAAAAGCTTACATTTACAATACAATCTCTGATCATTTGCTACCACACATCAGAGGATTGGAATCATCTGAAGATATATGGAATGCATTGGAATATCATTTCCAAAGCACTACTAAAGCACGGAAAGCAAGTCTATGGTCAGAGTTTACAACATTCAAGAAGAAGCCAAGTCAAAGTATTAGTGATTATGTCACTAAGATGAAGGATCTAGCAGATAGTCTTGGATCCATACATGAAGATGTTGAAGATCACAGATTGATTGCTCAGCTACTTGCAGGTTTGAGAGGGGATGAAAGGTGGAAACCTTTTGTCTTATCAACAGAACTTTCACTAAATCATTATGTTCCAGATTTGAATCAGTTGCTTGGTTTGATGCTCACATATGAGCAAGACTTGAAGGGAGATGGAGATAAAGGACAAAGTTCTGCAATGTACATGAAGAACAAGAAGAAAGGAGATAAAGGTAAAGCAAAGGATGAAGAGGAGTCTAGTTCTCAAGCTTATTATGCAAGAGGTAAAGGCACTGGCAGAGGAAGAGCAAGAGGTTTTGGAAGAGGAAGAGGTAATCAAAATAACAACAAGAAGGCTTGCTGGATCTGTGGATTGAGTAATCATTTGGCTCATGACTGTTGGCACAATCAACAAGGATCAAACCAGAATCAAAAAAACAATAGCAGAGGTCGAGGTGGAAGATATCAAAGTAATTTTCAAAGAGGTAGACAAAGTCAAAGAGGAGGCTATGGTAGAAGTGGAGGAAGAAGTTGGGGACAGAATCAGTCCTACAACACCACCTACTACAACTATGCAAATGACACACAGAATGAAAGTCATACATCATTGATGATGAGTTCAATCAGCACATCGGATAAAGAAGATCTAAAGGTATTTTACATTGACTCTGGATGTTCTAATCATTTGTCAGGAAACATAGAATTCATGTCAGAATTGGAAAAAGGTATTTCTAGTCATACAGTTCAAACAGGTGATAATACAAGACATAGTGTACATTCAATTGGAAAAGTGAAATGCAAGAGTGGAGCAGATTTGCTAACCAATGTTTTGTATGTTCCTACAATACCTAAAAACTTGATTAGTGTGGGACAGATAGTTGAAAAAGGTTTTCAAGTCAGGTTTACAAATGAAGGAGTATTTGTGGAAGATCCAGAGAATGGATATAATCAGATTGTCTCTGGTAAGAAAGAAGGTAGACTCTTTACTTTAAGAGTGCAAGGGAACATTGGTCAAGCTTTGCTCACACATGGTGAAGGAGTGATTACAGAACTTGATCTCTGGCATAAGAGATTAGGTCATTTCAATCAAAGAGGAATTAAAGCTATGGTTGCTAATCAGTCTGTACTAGGATTACCAAATGTGCAAAGTCAACATATTGTTTATAAATGTGAAGCATGTCAAATGGGAAAAGCACACAGGTTACCATTTCAGAATAAAGGATTCAAACATGATGGAGTACTAGAGCTCATTCATACAGATGTATGGGGACCAACAAAAGAAGGATCTATCAGTGGCTCAAGATACTATGTTCTTTTCATTGATGATGCTACAAGATGGATAACATTATATGTTTTGAAGGAAAGATCAGAAGTGTTTGGAGCCTTCAAGCATTTTCATGCATATGCAGAGAGAGTAACAGGTCAAAAGCTTAAAAGATTGAGGTCTGATGGAGGGGGAGAATACTTCTCCCAAGAGTTCAATGATTATCTTTGGAATGCAGGTATTAAGAGAGAAATAACTTGCAGGTATACACCACAACAAAATGGTGTAGCAGAAAGAAGGAACAGGACTTTGGTTGAGTTTGCTAGAGCTATGTTGAAGGAGAAGAATTGTCCAAATTATCTTTGGGCTGAAGCTGTAAATACAGCTACATATCTTGTGAATAGATCACCATGTGCAGCTCTCAATGGTATGACTCCATATGAAGCTTGGTGGGGTAAGAAACCAACACTAGATCATTGTAGAGTGTTTGGATCAATTGCATATGCTTATGTGCCATCACAGCTTAGGCATAAACTTGAACCAAAGGCAGAAAAATATGTGTTCATTGGTTATGATGAAAAGCAGATGGGTTACAGGTTGTGGAATCCTTTAACCAAACAATTTCTTGTTTCTAGAGATGTTACATTTGATGAACAGAAAAGTTGGTATGCAGATTAAAGTCATACAGTTGAAGAATTTGAAGAAGAGGTAAGAAGATGTGAGAAAGGAAAATCAATTGTGCAGGTAAATAGAGATGAAGACTATATGCAAGCAAGTACATCCAGAAGTGGATTAACAAGAAGGAATGAAGAAGCTCCTATATTTGATGAAGAAGTGTATCCAGACACATATGAAGAATGTGAACCAAGAAGGTCAAGCAGGACTAGAAGACAACCAGAAAGGTATTCTTATGATACTTCTTACATAACTCAGAAGAACTATGCATATATGGTCAAAGATGATGAAGAACCTCAGAACTATGATGAAGCTAAAGGTAAGAAGCAATGGGAAGAAGCAATGAAGGAAGATTTCAATGCACTGGAGGAGAACAAGACATGGGAACTTGTTCCTAAACCAAATGGTAAGAAAGTAATTGGAAATAAATGGGTTTATAAAGTGAAGAAACTTGCAGATGGAAGTATAGCCAGATACAAAGCTAGATTGGTGGTGAAAGGCTATGCCCAGACCTATGGCATAGATTATGATGAGACATTCAGTCCCGTAGCTAAGATGTCAACTATAAGGACAATCATTGCTATTGCAGCTTCAAAAGGATGGACCCTAAGTCAATTGGATATAAAAAATGCCTTCTTGAATGGATACATATCAGATGAGGTATACATGGAACAACCTCAAGGGTTTATAGATTCCGGGTATCCAAATTTTGTTTGCAGGTTGAGAAGAGCATTGTATGGATTGAAGCAAGCTCCAAGAGCTTGGAACTATAGACTGGTGAAGTATCTCAATGATCTTGGATATCAAAGTTCAAAAGCAGACCAAGTCTACTTATCAGAAGAACAGAGGAAGGTACAATCTACATTTGTATTTATGTAGATGACATTATAATCACATGTACTTCAGATGAAGGAATCAAGGAGGTAAAGAGATTACTTGAGAAAGAGTTTAAGATCAGTGACCTAGGAAAGTTGTCATACTTTCTTGGAATGGAAGTTACTTATACAGATCATGGCATATATGTATCACAAGAAAGGTATCTTCTGAATTTATTAAAGAAGTTTGATATGGAAAATTGCAGAGAAGCTTCAACTCCACTTGAAGTTAATCACAAGCTCAGTAAATATGATGGTGCAGAATACAAAGATATGAGGAAGTATCAATCTCTTGTGGGTAGTTTGATTTATGCTACACTAACAAGACCTGATCTTAGTTATGCAATGGGAGTTTTGTCACAATTCATGCATTGTCCAAAGGACCCACATTGGATTGCAGGTCAAAGAGTTCTCAGATATATCAAAGGAACTATAAAAGAAGGATCATATTATCCTTTTACATCAGATTTGAAGTTGAGAGCCTATAGTGATTCAGATTGGGCAGGTAACCAGGATGACAGAAGATCAACTCATGGTTACATGATGTACATTGGTGATAAGCTTGTAAGTTGGTGTTCAAAGAAACAACATACAGTAGCATTATCATCAATTGAAGCAGAGTACAAAGGACTTGTGGAAGCAGCTAAGGAAGTCATATGGATGCAGACATTGTTCAAGAGCTTAGGCATTGATCAAGGTACACCTACAATACATGGAGATAATATGAGTTCACTTTATCTTGCAACAAATCCAGTATTTCATGCAAGGACAAAGCACATAGAGATACATTATCATTTTCTCAGAGAAAAGGTAATGGAGAAGGAGATTGAAGTGGAGTACATTTCTACTAAAGATCAGATAGCAGACATAATGACAAAGAGCTTGGATGGTGTGAAGACCAGCAAATTCAAAAGCATGGCAGGAGTAAAAGAAAAGAAGATGATATGAAGAAACAAGGAATGTCAATTAGTGATTGAGGGGGAGCTGTTGGAGAAACAATCACTAACTGGACATATATTTGAAGGTCAAATCTTAGGAAGAAAACCCCATGCCTATGTGAAGGGACAAATTCACAACTGTATTATACTTGTAAAGTTAGTTCACTTTAGTTCTAGAAGCTTTTTAAAATCACGAGAATACGAGAATCTATATAAGTTAATTTGTATCAACTGACGCGGCGTGAGAGAGAGAGAGAGAGAATAGAGAGAAGAAGTAGAAGAAGGAGTTCATTTATACGACTGTGTATAGTCGGGATTCTCTGAGTGAGAAAGCATCTGTAAAATTTCTGAGTTTTCATAGCTATGAGAAAGAACTGAGTAAAGTTCTGTGTATGAGTCTCTCTCCATCATCTCCATAAATACCTACTGTGTGATGAGTTAAAAAGATCAAATTTTCCAAGCAACTCGATGCCTGGCATCGAATCTCTGTTGATAAGTCATATTTTCATTTATATTTTTCATTCAGTACTGAAGTGTTTTGAAAACATGATGTTGTTGGAGCAACTCGATGCCTGGCATCGAATTCCAGTTGATAAGTCATATTCTAAGTGTGCATGAAATCACCTATAGTTTTGGTGTCCAAAAGATCAAGGTTTTATGCGGGAAGTCGATGCCTGGCATCGAATCCCTGCTGAAAAGTGGCCAAAAACATCCCAAGTCAATGCCCGGCATCGAATTCTCATTGCAAGTCGATGCCCGGCATCGAATTCTCATTGCAAGTCGATGCCCGGCATCGAATTCTCATTGCAAGTCGATCCTAGGCATCAAATTCTAATTTTAAACAGGCGCTTTTACTATAACAGGAAAGATTTCCAATTTTGGAAGGTCATACAGGGTCATCTTGTAAAGGCCATAAGTTGAGTTCTAGAGATCCGTTTGATGCATATGATAGCTTATTGGAAAGCTCTTCTAGTTTCAGCCTGTAAAGATTCATGGAGAAATAATACTTGAGCTAGGAGAAATTAGCAAAATACTGAAGGTATGTCATTTCAGTGACTAGGAATATCTGTAAAAGCAAAGTTCTCACTTTAGGCTATCATTTCTCAAAGGTTGGAGTGGCAATGAGGTAATGGTGACCATAGAGGTGTTCTAGTGTCACATTAATTCATTTCTTGTGGTGTTTCATACATCAACAATAGA